>CM065802.1:113232595-113498595 GCA_033398695.1 Orobanche coerulescens | reverse complement strand
ATTTTACTTCTTGATTAAGTATTGTTAATTGGAGATAAGACCACATTTTTTTTTGGGAAAAGTCAATTTGATACGAAAACAACTATTCCGAATAATGATACGAAAATGACTATTCCGAATGAAGAAGATTGGAATACATTTTAGTGATCGGACTCGGAATAACGTAGACGTGTCGACATGCATACGTAGTATGCACCATGCATACTAAAGTCATGAATTGCATTCGGCCGCCCCATTCCCCAACACCATGAAGATTTTTGTCACATTTGTTATCTTTTCATTACAAGGTCTTCACAAATCTTTGTCAAAGATTTGTCCCCATATTAAAAGATTCCTCCCACCATTCGTATGCTTGTATTCGGACGATCCAGGAGATATCATGAAAGATATCATGAACAAAATCATAAAAGATATCATATCTTTGTCAAAGATCATCCCAAAGATTCCACCCCACACCACAAACATATCGCCCCCCCCCCCCCCCTTTTCATGTTCAAAGTCTTGAAGTATCACTTTCAATCATCCTTCAAACACCACCACCATTCGTTTCCCCCCCCCCCCCTTCCATTTTGTTCAAGTATGTCACTTTCAAAGATTTCCTTTGATATTGTCCATACTTTGAAGATACTTCCCCCACATGTTGAAAAATTCCTTCCCATACTTGCAACACATCGGCCGAACACCCCCCCCCCTTTGGTATTTGTTTTATGTCAAAATCTTGATAAAATATATGTCCAAGATTCCTCACAATCAACCTTGACAATATGTCCAAGGTCATGAAGATATTTCTCCTTCCCCACCATTACTACAAATCGTCCAAGCCTTCCCCACCTTTCCTTCATGTCATTATCCTTCATGTCATAGTCACCATAATAATTCCAAAAGGACTTGATATCATATCACCACAAAATCGGAATCATCCCTCCATGTTTCGGCCGATTTGAACAAAAGAATTTGATGAAGACTTTCATCAAATGTTTCCTTCATGTCATTATCCTTCATGTCATAATCACCATGATAATTCCAAAAAGACTTGATATCATATCTTGATACGATATCTAATATTCCAGTCGAAGAAACTCCGATAAAAATCGACATTCATGATGATGCATCGTTATACTTAGGAGAAAATGCTAAACGGCTTGGAGTTACGTTATTAATCGGAAAAGGAGTTACGTAAATATGGCGACGGAATTAACATCGGAATCGGCCCGGAACATGGATGTTCGGCCGATTGGTCCACAAAGATTGAAGAATTGACAAGCATCTTTTTTTTATGATATTTGCGGCCCCAAGCATGATGATAAGGAATCATCAAAGTCTTCACATCTTGCCAAATCAAGAAGATCTCCAAGCATGATCCTCAAGTCCTCACAATCTTGCCAAATCAAAGAAGATCTCCTCCTTTGTCCCACCTTGAAGATTTCGGCCAAGCATGCTAAAGGAAGGAGACTCCATTTTCGATTTTTTCTTGTTGTTTTTGTATTATTTCGGCCGATGTAGGATGTTGGTAGGAAGTTTCCTTTTCTCGTTTTGTTGTATTTTCTTTCGGTTGGAAACTACTATATATAGTAGTGCTCGTTGTGGTTGTAAGATATCGAGAATCATAATAAACTTTGTATTTCCTTTGAAATATACGTTGAACGAGTTCGACAAACCTTAAGTTATTGTTTCGACGAGTTTCGAGATTTTAACTTTGATCAATTCTCAAAAGGTCTTGGGAAACGATTACCCTTTTATCGAGTTATAGGTCTAGTTCGATAAAACACGCCAAACTCCGTACATCACCCTACTTCACGGCCGAAACACCATCAACTTTCGGCCACTCTTAACAAAATTCGAGTGATACTTTGTTACGTGTTAACCTTCCGTTGTGTTTTATACGTATTACTTACGTAATTCGTATCATAAGTGGTATCGGAGCCACTTGTCTCATAGTTCTCGACATCACTGAAGAAAATGGCATTCACCGATGAAGAAGTAGCACAACTACGTGACGTTCTTCGTGGCTTGCCGGATCCCAGAATCCATGCACGACGAGGACATGACACCATGCATGCACCACGACATGCGGATGAATACAAGACCAGCGAACTTCCGGAGTTCGTAGGCGGCACCGATCCTGAAGTTTATCTGGAGTGGGAGAGAAAAATTGAACGAATGTTTGAGTTCAAGGAACTCAATGACGAGGTACGTTGCAAGTACGCGATCCTCAAACTTGGAAAGGGAGCTTCCCTTTGGTTTGAGCGAATGAAGACGCAGAGAAGCCGTGCCGGGAAAGAGAAGATACGTTCGTGGGATTCCCTAAAAAGGAAACTACGAAAATGATATGTCCCGGCTACACACAAGCCGAGCACATCAGAAAAATTTCGACCTCACGCAAGGAAAGCTCAGTGTCGAGGAGTACATCGAGGAGTTTGAAAACTTATCCTTGATGGGAGAACTTGAAGAAAGCGAAGAATTGCGGATGTCCCGTTTCCTACGAGGTTTGAACAAAAACATTGCTAATTCCGTGGAACTCTACCCCTATTCTGACTTCGATACTTTATGCGGACTTTGCATAAAGTTGGAAAATCAAAACAAAACCAAACTCTCTAAACCCGAATTCCCACCTAAATACGGAAATACCAACTTTGGCGCGAGTTCTAGCTCGTTTCCAAAACCTGTCACCACAAGCCAGTCCGTTACTACCATTCCAAAAACCCCTACCACACCAAAAGAGACGAGCCTATCTAAAGTCCGATGTTTCAAATGTCAAGGATTTGGACACTATCAAAGTGCTTGTCCGAATCGGAGGATTGTGACGTTACGAGAAGCCCTAGCCGCCCGAGAGGAATTATTAGCCGAAGAAGAAAGAGTTGGAGACGTTTTTAACTTAGAAGCTGACGAAGGAGAAGAATGCGAGGCATACGATGCCCCGAACTATGACACGAACCTTGTCCTTCGCATGTTACAAACGAAGGCAGCCCCGAGTGACGAAGAACAACGAGACCAAATCTTTCACACGAAGTGTCGTGTCGGAGAGAAATGGTGTAGCTTGATCATTGACGGTGGAAGTTGTACAAACGTGGCATCGAGCGAAATGGTCTCAAAACTCGGCTTGATCACCACGGCCCATCCCAAGCCGTATGCACTCCATTGGCTCGATGATGGGAACAAAGTGAAGGTTTCAAGACAAGTAAAGGTCGGACTCACCATGGGTTCGTATGGCGATGAGATTACATGCGATGTATTACCGATGGACGCATGTCACGTGTTGTTAGGAAGACCTTGGTTATTTGATCGGGACGTACTACACCGAGGGAGGAGTAATGAGTATGAGCTACGTGACAAAGGTAAAAAAATTGTCCTTAAACCTATGTCACCTCAAGCTATCCGGACGATGAGTTCGAAAAAGTCGAAGGGCGAAACTTACGATGTTTGCAAGCGAGAAAGAAGTCGAACACGCCATTGACGATGGCGAACGTGTTTATTTGATGATGATCAAGGAGGTCCAAATCTTGCCACCAAATCGCAAAATGAGGCGGAGATAGATGCACTATTACACGAGTTTTGGACGTATTTCGAAGACTTGCCGGTAGGATTACCACCTATCCGCGGGATTGAACACCGATTGATCTTATACCGAGCTCCATTACCGAACAAAGCGGCGTATCGTTGTAATCCCGAAGAAACTAAAGAACTACAACGCCAAATTGATGAACTCATGAATCACGGATATGTCAGAAAGTTTAAGTCCGTGTGCGGTTCGGTTCTACTTGTGCCAAAAAAGACGGAACATGGCGAATGTGTATTGTGATAGAGCCGTGAATAACATCACCGTCAAGTATCGGTTTCCCATCCGAGACTAGACGACATCTTTGACGAGTTACATGGCTCGGTTATATTTTCCAAAGTTGATTTACGAGCGGGTACCATCAAATCCGCATGCGAGAGGGAGACGAATGGAAAACGGCGTTTAAAACGAAGAATGGACTTTACGAATGGGTTGTGATGCCATTCGGCCTCACCAACGCCCGAGCACTTTTATGAGGTTGATGAACGAGGTTCTAAAACCTTTCTTGGGAAAGTTTGTTGTCGTGTACTTAGACGACATTTTGATCTGATCGGTCCGTAGAAGAACATCTCGAACATTTGCGACGTGTTTGAGACGCTAAGGAACAAAAGCTTTATGGAAAAGCGGGAGAAGTGTACTTTTCTAGTCGAGAGTCTTGTCTTTCTCGGCTATGTTGTTTCAAAAGACGGAGTTTCGGTCGATCAAGAGAAGATCGCGGCAATCAAGTCGTGGCCGACCCCAAAGACAATCACGGAGGTACGGTCATTTCATGGCCTCGCTTCTTTTTACCGACGATTCATACGGGACTTGAGACTATATCCGATCCTATCACGAGTGTCCGAAAAGGGAACCTTTGCTTGGAACGAGACGGCCCAAAAGGCTTTTGAAAACTTAAAAGGAAAATTATGTGAAGCGCCGATTTTGACGTTGCCCAATTTTTCACAACCGTTTGAGGTAGAATGCGATGCTAGCGGAGTTGGAATCGGGGCAGTGCTCATTCAGAGAGGCCGTCCCATTGCCTATTTTCGGAGAAGCTAAGTGGCGCCGAGTGAATTATTGTACTTACGACAAGGAGTTCTATGCTATCGTAAGAGCACTCGATCATTGGAGTCATTATCTGCGTTCTAAACATTTCGTCTTTGCATTCGGATCACGAGTTGTTGAAATACATCAACGGACGAGTAAGCTAAGCCCGAGACATGCAAAATGGGTGGAATTTTTACAATCTTTTCATTTTTCATCCAAGTACAAAGACGGGAAGAGTAATGTAGTGGCGGATGCACTGTCGAGACGGTATGCCTTCTTTGTCGATGCTAGATGTTCGTTTGTTGGGATTCGAGACTTTGAAAAATCATTACAACGACGATTTGGATTTGGGAAATTTTTAACCGTTGTAAAACGGCCCCGTCTGAGGAATTTGTTTTACAAGATGGCTTTCTCTTCAAGGGGAATAAATTATGTGTGCGAGACATACAATTCGGAATTCTTTGGTTCGGAGGCGCACGGAGGAGGACTAGCGGTCACTTCGGCTCGACCAAGGCAGAGGTGCTAAAAGAACATTTCTTTTGGCCGAAGATGTATGGTGACGTCGGCCTGATCGTGAGCAAATGCGTAACTTGTCATATGATGAAAAGTTCGTTCAAGTCAAGTACATACATGCCGTTGCCGATACCGTTACGACCGTGGGAGGATGTCTCGATGGATTTTATTGTGGCTTTACCTCGTACTCAACGAGGCAAGGACTCGATCATGGTGGTCGTCGACCGCTTTTCAAAAATGGCTCACTTTGTCGCGTGCCACAAAACCGATGACGCAAGCAATGTGGCGGACCTGTATTTCCGAAATAGTTCGTTTACACGGAGTGCCAAAACTATCGTGTCGGATCGAGATTCCAAATTTCGAGTTACTTCGGAATACTTTATGGAGGAAAGTCGGTACTAAACTCCTATTCAAGACTTCACATCACCCGCAAACCGACGATGCACCGAGGTAACTAATCGAACCTTGGGAGCATTATTACGAGGTTGGTAAATAAAACTCGAGAAAGATTGGGACGTTAAACTTGCTCATGCCGAATTTGCATACAACCGATCACCGGTTATGCCACGGGCCATTCACCATTTGAAGTGGTATACGGATTAAATCCGCACTTGCCATTGGACTTGATTCCCTGCCGAGCAACGAATTGGTTCACAAG
Organism: Orobanche coerulescens; assembly: GCA_033398695.1. Taxonomy (NCBI): domain Eukaryota; kingdom Viridiplantae; phylum Streptophyta; class Magnoliopsida; order Lamiales; family Orobanchaceae; genus Orobanche; species Orobanche coerulescens. Next base: position 113,492,842 of record CM065802.1, on the reverse strand, counting down.
GACGCCGAAGCAAAACTCAAATCGATGATAAAGTTACGAAAAGATACGGGAACGGATTAAAGAAGTGAATGAAATGTACAAGCGGAAGTCGAACAAAAATAAAAAAGCGAGATTATTTGATGTTGGCGACTTAGTTTGGATACATTTGAGAAAAGAAAGATTCCCGAGCAAACGGAAGAACAAATTGATGCCGAGAGCCGAAGGTCCGTACAAGATTGTGGAAAAAGTGAACGACAACGCATACAAAGTCGAACTTCCGCGAATACGGAGTACACGCGACATTCAACGTAGGTGATCTCTCACCTTATCTTGACGACGATGGCATTGCGATTGAGGTCAATTCCTTTCAAAGACGGAGGAATGATACGATATCTAATATTCCGATCGAAGAAACTCCGATAAAAATCGACATTCATGATGATGCATCGTTATACTTAGGAGAAAATGCTAAGCGGCTTGGAGTTACGTTATTAATCGGAAAAGGAGTTACGTAAATATGGCGACGGAATTAACATCGGAATCGGCCTAACATGGATGTTCGGCCGATTGGTCCACAAAGATTGAAGAATTGACAAGCATCTTTTTTATGATATTTGCGGCCCCAAGCATGATGATAAGGAATCATCAAAGTCTTCACATCTTGCCAAATCAAGAAGATCTCCAAGCATGATCCTCAAGTCCTCACAATCTTGCCAAATCAAAGAAGATCTCCTCCTTTGTCCCACCTTGAAGATTTCGGCCAAGCATGCTAAAGGAAGGAGACTCCATTTTCGTTTTTCTTGTTGTTTTTGTATTATTTCGGCCGATGTAGGATGTTGGTAGGAAGTTTCCTTTTCTCGTTTTGTTGTATTTTCTTTCGGTTGGAAACTACTATATATAGTAGTGCTCGTTGTGGTTGTAAGATATCGAGAATCATAATAAACTTTGTATTTCCTTTGAAATATACGTTGAACGAGTTCGACAAACCTTAAGTTATTGTTTCGACGAGTTTCGAGATTTTAACTTTGATCAATTCTCAAAAGGTCTTGGGAAACGATTACCCTTTTATCGAGTTATAGGTCTAGTTCGATAAAACACGCCAAACTCCGTACATCACCCTACTTCACGGCCGAAACACCATCAACTTTCGGCCACCCTTAACAAAATTCGAGTGATACTTTGTTACGTGTTAACCTTCCGTTGTGTTTTATACGTATTACTTACGTAATTCGTATCATATCTTCACAAAATCCTTCTAATCACTCCTTGATGAAATCGGCCGAGTTGAAGATTGCTAGGAAGATTCATTTTTTTTGTTTTGTTGTATTTTTCTTATGGTTGGAAACTACTATATATAGTAGTACTTGTTGTATTTGTAAGGCATCTTGAATATTAATAAACCTTGTATTTCTTTGAAATATACGTTGAACGAGTTCAACAAAACTTTAGTTATTATTTCGACGCGTCTCGAATTATAACTTGATCGATTCTCAATAGGTCTTGAGGAGAGATTATCTTTATCGAGTTATAGGTCTAATTCGGTAAAACACATTCAAACTCATACACTATCCTACATCACGGCCGAAAACCGTATAAATTTCGGTCACCACCTTGTACTTTTGGTTGATACTTTGATACTTTTCCAAACATAATAATCTTCCATTGTATTTCATACGCATTACGTACACTTATATACGTAATTCGTATCATAAGTGGTATCGGAGCCCAAGGTCATCTCCTTGGGCGAGTTATTCAATGTATTTTTTTTTTTGTTGAGATTAGAGCAATCGGAAGAAAACAAAGTTTTCCGTGGATTCGACCGTTGGATCGTCACGAAATTTTGACAAAGGTAGGACAACTCATTGAACTACAGTCTGAACGGTGGAGATCAGATTCTTTGATCATCTTCTTGGTTCATTCTTCACGGATTTCTTGGAAAATTTTCTGTCCGATTTCTTGTCAAGAACTATCTCTTGATTCTTGTTATGGATTTCTCCGAGCTCGATTTCTTGATGACACTCCGTGACGCACTAAACGGCTTACCGGAGCAATGTATGCAAGAAAGACGCAGAGACGATACCAACGATATTGATTTCTTGGCCAAATTCCGCAGCATACCGGAATTTCACGGAGATAGTAATCCAAATGCGTGCATAGATTGGCTTCGTGCTTGTGAGGAGCACTCGGACTTCAAGGCTGCCCCGATCAACCGCCGCGTTTCGTTGGTGGCAAGGCGCCTCCGCGGTAGCGCCGCCGTCTGGTGGCAAAAACTGAAACAGTCTCGTTCACAACAACGTAAGCCAAAAATCAAAGATTGGCAAAAATTCACAAAATATTTCAATCGAAGGTTCAAACCATACCACCACTCGTTGTTCCCCCACCACCAGTCCTTCGACGCCCCGCCGCCGACATTCGGTCAAAGTTTTTTCCCCATCAAGGAATTCTCAACATAGTCCTTTCTCGATGAAGATGATGTCCCTACTGTCATTTTTAATGAAGTAGACGAGACAGAGGTTTCAACGGCGCCATACAACAAAGAAGATGATGGTTGGAGTCGAACTACCCTATCGGAGCAAAGTGGGTCGTGTGACTTTGTTGCGGTACGAAACGAGCTTAGTGGATTAATTTTTGATGAGACATTATTGGAGGAGCCCAGCAATATTGAAACGGAGTGTTGGTTAGATTATGACGGACCGCCAGCATTTGATGAGGAACCAATTGATGAAGAGGAATCCGTAATAGATCCTATGGTTCCCACCGTAATAAATTCTGTGTTTTCCATTTTTGATGATGAACCCGAGAAATCAGTGTTTCCAATTCTGGAGGAGGAACCCGATGTGGAGTTAACCATGCGTCCCATTTCATATATCCACTCATGTCATGATATCGGTATTACCTGGCGGAGTAATTATTATTATTTTATTAATAATGATAGTTATTTTGTTGGTGATTCTCGAAGGGGCCCCACTACCTATCGTCTCAAGATTTTGGGTCATGTACGCACTGCGGACATCTTCGAGATCAAATACTTAGAGGCTTTAGTTAATTATCTTGGTGACGAAGGGAGTTCGGAATTGAGGACAATTCCCTTTAAAGAGGGAGGGAATGATACGAAAACAACTATTCCGAATAATGATACGAAAATGACTATTCCGAATGAAGAAGATTGGAATACATTTTAGTGATCGGACTCGGAATAACGTAGACGTGTCGACATGCATACGTAGTATGCACCATGCATACTAAAGTCATGAATTGCATTCGGCCGCCCCATTCCCCAACACCATGAAGATTTTTGTCACATTTGTTATCTTTTCATTACAAGGTCTTCACAAATCTTTGTCAAAGATTTGTCCCCATATTAAAAGATTCCTCCCACCATTCGTATGCTTGTATCCGGACGATCCAGGAGATATCATGAAAGAAATCATGAACAAAAATAAAAGATATCATATCTTTGTCAAAGATCATCACAAAGATTCCACCCCACACCACAAACATATCGCCCCCCCCCCTTTTCATGTTCAAAGTCTTGAAGTATCACTTTCAATCATCCTTCAAACACCACCACCATTCGTTCCCCCCCCCCCCCTTCCATTTTGTTCAAGTATGTCACTTTCAAAGATTTCCTTTGATATTGTCCCTACTTTGAAGATACTTTCCCCACATGTTGAAAAATTCCTTCCCATACTTGCAACACATCGGCCGAACACCCCCCCCCCCTTTGGTATTTGTTTTATGTCAAAATCTTGATAAAAGATATGTCCAAGATTCCTCACAATCAACCTTGACAACATGTCCAAGGTCATGAAGATATTTCTCCTTCCCCACCATTACTACAAATCGCCCAAGCCTTCCCCACCTTTCCTTCATGTCATTATCCTTCATGTCTGATACGAATTCTCTATCGGTACAGCGGAAGACTATTTAACGTGCGGTAGCGAGCAGCACTCAGCCGAAATGAATCAAACAGCTCAGGCTGTAACTAAAGGCAACAACCCGTCGACACAGCAATATCGGACAGCAACCACCCGTAATCGAACAGTGACCGAACGAACAAGGACGAACAGCAACACGCCCCGCTTCTGGCGATTCGAACGGTAGCACTCGCCGACACAATGATTACGAGCAGCGAACGCGTCGTCTGACACTTCCGGCAACAGAACAACTCGTCGATACAAAGAATAACGGACAGCAAGGTTTGCTCGTCTGACACTTCCGAACAGCAACAACTCGTCGATACAAAGAATAACGGACAACAAGGTTTGCTCGTCTGACACTTCCGAACAGCAACAACTCGTCGATACAAGAATAACGGACAGCAAGGTTTGCTCGTCTGACACTTCCGAGCGAATGTGAACAAAGAGAATCCCTACGGCGGTGAAAAAGATGATTCCGAACTGCGGAGAACGAACAACACTTATGACAGAAATCCCGATCGGATACTAGCATGTATCGCGTGTAAGGGAAATGTCTTTTGTGAACAGAAACACGAACAATAAATCTAAGTGTGGAACAATGTGAGAATCGTCCTAAAGTAGGGAAATTCGGACGAATAAGAACACGCACAAGGTGTTTATCGAATTAGATCCGAATTCTGATCGGAATATGTATGTATATAGCGGAAGTAAAATTCACGGATGAAAAGAAAAACAAGTGGAATATGATAAATCGAACGTATGAATATGGAGGTAATATCGGATGTAGTAACAAAATCGAACAAGTATAAAGCGTATCGAAAACAAGAAGAATATCGAGACAGATGAAGCTTGATTGTTTTAACGAATTAGACCTATAATTCGATAAAGTGATTTCTTCTCAAGACCTATTGAGAATCAATCGGATTAATACTCGAAAACGCGTCGAATAAAAATCAGCTTTCGATGAAAAGCGTTCACCAAGAGAAAACACAAAGTGTATTCTAATTTCTTTAACATTCAAATCTGCTTCATTACAACTCTACTGCCACTATTTATAGGTAAAAGTAACCTGACAGGATAAACTAAACTAATACAAGTTGTTCTTAAAATAATGAAAAGATAATAAAAGGTTCCCCATGTCACTTGCAAACAAAAGTAAAAGCTGGGCTTTGTCTCCAAGTTGAAAGTTGACAGCCGCCTTTTGCCAAGAATCCTGCTGCTTTTGTAAAAAAAATGCTGGACATTCTTTTATTGTTTAGCTACCACTTGGACAAAGAAAATAAAGGGATAAAATCTTCATGATATTGGACCAAATCTGATGTTGTCGGTTTTGTCATTTTTGGGATTCAATGGTTCCGAATTTGGTCCTATGGTCTTCATAAGATTTGTAGCTCTCTTTCTTAGCTTTCCATGGCCACTTGAATCACCTGAATCGGATATCGGACGAGTAAGTTATGAAGTCGTCGTGTGCGCGAGAATTGGTAATTTGCCCGTGTATTTTGCATGAGGATTTTATGTACGCCTGCGACTCAATCAAGCTTGGTCGAATAATCTTCTTTTTGTACTTGATGATGTTGACCGATTCGTATCATACCCTCCCCCTTTCAAAGGATTTGACCTCAAATCCAGATTTTGAACTTCAAGACTTGACTTGTAGTTCATTGGATGCTCGGTTTTGATCACATCATTCCCTTCTTTTTCAAGAAGATTCATTCTTGATTCTAATGCCCGAAAGAAGGGTTGGTACTCCGGATATAGTTGCACTCCTCCTGGTTTGAAGATGTAATTTTCGTCCATAATGTTGACTTTAACCTGTGATTGCGTATCCAAAAGGACAACATGCAAAATGGAAACAAACGACGTACCTAGGAGTCTTCCATTCCCCTTAATAGAATCCCGAAAAGATGATTTATGGCTTAACGGAGTAATTTCCAACTCATGTGCCAAGTGAACACAAATCGCATCCTCACTCCCTTCAATAATGAGTTCTTCCCTTACTATTTTCTGATTATACGCAGCCACGCTGCTTTCACGTTGGTCGGTGTCAGGAACCGGATCAATGAGAACAGTTGGATTGGGATCCTCCAATTTTTTAACAATAATAGAAATAACCTCATAGAAATTTTGGGGAACAATCGCCTTGTCCTCAATCTCTTCATCTTCTGTAGCTCGGGAAATGGACGGTTGTGTAGAACTAAAAGGTATACTTGTGAGTTCCTCACTCGTTAACTCGTCCTGATGCTCCAAATCATTTGAAACCGATTTGGTTTCTAAAGTACGAAGAACTAAGTCTGTATCATAATCGGGAGCATCGTAAACTACACATTCTTCTTCTCCTTCGTCCTCTATATCAAACTTGAGAATGTCGCCTAGTCTTTCTTGTTCTTCCTCGGCTATTAACTCATCTCGGGTAGCAAGAGTCGGGCAAACATCTTGCACATGATCGAACCCTTGGCCAATGAAACAACTCACCTCCAGCAAACTCGTCTCATTAGGCAAGTCGAGAGCTTTAGAAACCGAGTTGGGGGCTGATGGTGTTACGATTTTGAGAGCCGAACTCGAGCCGAAAGGTACGTATCTCTTGCGAAGTTTTCTTTTCAACGACTCCCACGAGCGGATCTTTTTTTTTCCAGCATGAGTCCTTTGCTTCTTCTTACATTCGAACCAAACTGAAGCGCCTTTAACCAACTTGATAATTGCATATTTGCAACGCTTCTCATCGTTAAGATCTTTAAACTCGAACAAGCGATCCATCTTACGTTCCCATTCCAAATAAATTTCGGGATCGGTACCTCCGATGAACTTCGGAAGTTCGTTCAACTCGAACTCGTTAGTATGGCGTGGGGAACATAGGCCTTCTCCTCCTCGTCGAGGTTCCGGTAAGTCATGTAAGGCATCACGTAGCTTTACCAAGAATTCGGTATTGGAAAAGTCCATCTCTTCTAATGATCAAGAAATCGAACAGAAAATTTGCCAAGAAATCCGTGAAGAATAAACCAGGAAGATGATCAAAGAATCTGATCTCCACCGTTCAGACTGTAGTTCAATGAGTTGGCTTACCTTTGTCAAAATTTCGTGACGATCCAACGGTCGAATCCACGGGAAACTTTGTTTTCTTCCGACTGCGCTAATCTGCCAATGTTATGCGAAAATTTTGAAGAAACCGTGAAGAACAACCCAAGAAGGTGACTAAATACCTCAACTAAAAATTCGTTGAATAAATCGCCCAAGGAGATGACATTGGGCTCCGATACCACTTATGATACGAATTCTCTATCGGTACAGCGGAAGACTATTTAACGTGCGGTAGCGAGCAGCACTCAGCCGAAATGAATCAAATTTCAGCTCAGAATGGCGAAGGCAACAACCCGTCGACACGGCAATATCGGGACAGCAACCACCCGTAATCGAGCGGTGGCCGAACGAACAGGGCGAACGGCAACACGCCCCGCTTCTGGCCGATTCGAGCAAAGGCACTCGCTTCGACACTTGATTACGAGCAGCGACAGCAGCGTCGATACTGACTTCCGAACAGCAACAACTCGTCGATACGGCAATAACGGACAGCAAGGTTTGCTCGTCTGACTTCCGAACAGCAACAACTCGTCGATACGGCAATAACGGACAACAAGGTTTGCTCGTCTGCACTTCCGAACAGCAACAACTCGTCGATCAAAGAATAGCAGGGACAAGGTTTGCTCGTCTGACACTTCGAGCAACGGTGAACAAAGAGAATCCCTACTGACGGCAAATAAAAGATGATTCGAATCATTACGGAGAACGAACAACACTTATGACAGGAAATCCCGATCGGATACTAGCATGTATCGCGTGTAAGGGAAATGTCTTTTGTGAACAGGAAACACGAACAATAAATCTAAGTGTGGAACAATGTGAGAATCGTCCTAAAGTAGGGAAATTCGGACGAATAAGAACACGCACAAGGTGTTTATCGAATTAGATCCGAATTCTGATCGGAATATGTATGTATATAGCGGAAGTAAAATTCACGGATGAAAAGAAAAACAAGTGGAATATGATAAATCGAACGTATGAATATGGAGGTAATATCGGATGTAGTAACAAAATCGAACAAGTATAAAACTGTATCGAAAACAAGAAGAATATCGAGACAGGACAGAAACAGTTGTTTTAACGAATTAGACCTATAATTCGATAAAGTGATTTCTTCTCAAGACCTATTGAGAATCAATCGGATTAATACTCGAAAACGCGTCGAATAAAAATCAGCTTTCGATGAAAAGCGTTCACCAAGAGAAAACACAAAGTGTATTCTAATTTCTTTAACATTCAAATCTGCTTCATTACAACTCTACTGCCACTATTTATAGGTAAAAGTAACCTGACAGGATAAACTAAACTAATACAAGTTGTTCTTAAAATAATGAAAAGATAATAAAAGGTTCCCCATGTCACTTGCAAACAAAAGTAAAAGCTGGGCTTTGTCTCCAAGTTGAAAGTTGACAGCCACCTTTTGCCAAGAATCCTGCTGCTTTTGTAAAAAAAAATGCTGGACATTCTTTTATTGTTTAGCTACCACTTGGACAAAGAAAATAAAGGGATAAAATCTTCATGATATTGGACCAAATCTGATGCTGTCGGTTTTGTCATTTTTGGGATTCAATGGTTCCGAATTTGGTCCTATGGTCTTCATAAGATTTGTAGCTCTCTTTCTTAGCTTTCTATGGCCACTTGAATCACCTGAATCGGATATCGGACGAGTAAGTTATGAAGTCGTCGTGCGCGCGAGAATTGGTAATTTGCCCGTGTATTTTGCATGAGGATTTTATGTACGCCTGCGACTCAATCAAGCTTGGTCGGATAATCTTCTTTTTATACTTAATGATGTTGACCGATTCGTATCAATGTCATAGTCACCATAATAATTCCAAAAGGACTTGATATCATATCACCACAAAATCGGAATCATCCCTCCATGTTTCGGCCGATTTGAACAAAAGAATTTGATGAAGACTTTCATCAAATGTTTCCTTCATGTCATTATCCTTCATGTCATAATCACCATGATAATTCCAAAAAGACTTGATATCATATCTTCACAAAATCCTCCTAATCACTCCTTGATGAAATCGGCCGAGTTGAAGATTGCTAGGAAGATTCATTTTTTTTGTTTTGTTGTATTTTTCTTATGGTTGGAAACTACTATATATAGTAGTACTTGTTGTATTTGTAAGGCATCTTGAATATTAATAAACCTTGTATTTCTTTGAAATATACGTTGAACGAGTTCAACAAAACTTTAGTTATTATTTCGACGCGTCTCGAATTATAACTTGATCGATTCTCAATAGGTCTTGAGGAGAGATTATCTTTATCGAGTTATAGGTCTAATTCGGTAAAACACATTCAAACCCATACACTATCCTACATCACGGCCGAAAACCGTATAAATTTCGGTCACCACCTTGTACTTTTGGTTGATACTTTGATACTTTTCCAAACATAATAATCTTCCGTTGTATTTCATACGCATTACGTACACTTACATACGTAATTCGTATCATAATTGTATTAAATAAATAAGATTGGCCAACAAGGCAGGCCAGTACCCAGCAACCATTACAGAAGGTGCACCAACAGCACGAAACAGAAAAATAACAAAAGAGTTACAATGGAACTACCAAGCAACCCTCCGAATACGCCTAACAACGACCGCAGATAAGGAATGAGGCGGCTAATGCTGAGACATAATGTCACGAACAAGACCAATCCCCTGGAAAGTAACTGTGTGTGGATCTCGACGCCTCTGACCGAATCTCCTCTCATTTCGCTCCTGCCAGAGTAAGTAGACCAACGCCGCTAAAAACATACGGTATACCACGTTAACCACATGTTTACCTCTCCACCTCCTAGCCGCCCAAAGAATACCCGTACTCAACTCAGAGTGAGGCCAACAAAATTTTACCTCCCTCCTAGCAATAGAGATACACCTACTAGAGTAAGGGCATGATACGAATTACGTATGTAAGTGTACGTAAAACGTATAAAATACAACGGAAGATTATCACGGTCTTATGATACGAATTCTCTCTCGGTACAGCAGAAGACTCTTTCACGTACGGTAGCGAACAGTACTCAGCCGAAATGAAGCAAGCCGCTACAGCAGTTCCGAATAGCAACAACTCGTCGATATAGCACTTCCGAACAGCAAGACTCGCTCGTCTGACAATTTCGAGCAATGAGGACTCGCTCGATCTGACAACTCGTCGTCTGACAAAATAAAAGGTGGTGGCCGAAATTTATACGGTTTTCGGCCGGGATGTAGGATAGTGTATGGGTTTGAATGTGTTTTACCGAATTAGACCTATAACTCGATAAAAATAATCTCTCCTCAAGACCTATTGAGAATCGATCAAGTTATAATTCGAGACGCGTCGAAATAATAACTAAAGTTTTGTTGAACTCGTTCAACGTATATTTCAAAGAAATACAAGGTTTATTAATATTCAAGATGATTTACAAATACAACGAGCACTACTATATATAGTAGTTTCCAACCGTAATACAACAAAACGAGAAATGAAACTTCCTAGCAACTTCCATTTCGGCCGAAATATCTAAGGATGAGATACCAAGTATCTTGGTTTTATTAGGTGATTAGGACATGAAGCAATCTTGGACTTGTGATGGTGACATGAAGAAGATCTTCACCACATGTAATCTTCACTTCGGCCGATTCCTCAAGTAGTGATTTAGGAAGATTTTTGTGAAGATATGATATCACTCCTTTGGAATTATATAGGTGATTATGACTTGAGGGAAAGTGACATGAAGGATGAAAGTCTTCTTCAAATCTCTTCTTTTCGGCCGTTTGTTATCATGGTGGGGAAGGAGAATAACTTCATTATCTTGTTAAAGATATGAAGTCAAGTGAGGTCCCTTTCAAGCATGTCTTGGCCGAATTTACATGCTTTCGGACCGATTCCGTCGTTGAGTTTTACGTTACTCCTGTTCCGATTAACAACGTAACTCCAATCCGCGTATTCTTTTCTCCCAGGTATAATGATGCATGGCCATGCGTATCGTCGTGGACGTCGATTTTATTGGAGCTTCTTGATTGGAATATTAGATATCGTATCATTCCCTCCTTCTTTGAAAGGAATTGACCTCAATTCCGTAATGCCATCGTCGTCAAGGTAAGGCGAGAGATCACCTACGTTGAAAGTCGCGTGTACTCCGTATTCGCCCGGAAGTTCGACTTTGTATGCGTTGTCGTTCACTTTTTCCACAATTTTGTACGGACCCTCGGCTCTCGGCATCAATTTGTTCTTCCGTTTGCTTGGGAATCTTTCTTTTCTCAAATGTATCCAAACTAAGTCGCCAACATCAAATAATCTCGTCTTTTTATTTTTGTTCGACTTCCGTTTGTAAATTTCATTCACTTCTTTAATCCGTTCCCGTATCTTTTCATGTAACTTCATCATTGATTTGAGCTTTGATTCGGCGTCTTTGTGAACCAATTCGTTGCTCGGCAAGGGAATCAAGTCCAATGGCAAGTGCGGATTTAATCCGTATACTACTTCAAAAGGTGAATGGGCCGTGGCATAACCGGGTGATCGGTTGTATGCGAATTCCGCATGAGCAAGTTTAACGTCCCAATCCTTCTGTGTTTTATTCACCAATCCTCGCAATAATGCTCCCAAGGTTCGATTAGTCACCTCGGTCTGTCCATCGGTTTGTGGGTGATGTGAAGTACTAAATAGGAGTTTAGTACCCACTTTTCTCCATAAAGTATTCCAGAAGTAACTCAGAAATTTGGAATCTCGATCCGACACGATAGTTTTTGGAACTCCGTGTAAACGAACTACTTCCTAAGTACAAGTCCGCCACATTGCTTGCATCATCGGTTTTGTGGCATGCTATAAAGTGAGCCATTTTGAAAAGCGGTCGGCGACCACCATGATCGAGTCTTTGCCTCGTTGAGTACGAGGTAAAGCCACAATAAAATCCATCGAGACATCCTCCCATGGTCGTAATGGTATTGGCAACGACATGTATGTACTCGACTTGAACGAACTTTTCATCATGTGACAAGTGACGCATTTACTCACGATTGTGCTTACGTCACCATACATCTTTGGCCAAAAGAAATGTTCTTTTAGCACTTCTACAGTCTTGGTCGAGCCGAAGTGACCGGCTAGTCCTCCTCCGTGCGCCTCCCGAACCAGCAATTCCCGAATTGTATGTCTCGGCACACATAATTTATTTCCCTTGAAAAGAAAGCCATCTTGTAAAACAAATTCCTCGAATGCGGGCCGTTTTACAACGGTTAAAAATTTCCCGAAGTCCAAATCGTCATGTAATGATCTTTCAAAGTCTCGAACCCCAACAAACGAACATCTAGCATTGACAGTAAGGCATACCGTCTCGATAGTGCATCCGCCACTATATTACTCTTCCCGTCTTTGTACTTGGATGAAAAGTGAAAAGATTGTAAAAATTCCACCCATTTTGCATGCCTCGGGCTTAGCTTACTTTGTCCGTTGATGTATTTTAACGACTCGTGATCCGAGTGCAGCACGAAATGTTTCGAACGTAGATAATGACTCCAATGATCGAGTGCTCTCACGATAGCATAGAACTCCTTGTCGTAAGTACAATAATTCACTCGGGCGCCACTTAGTTTCTCCGAAAAATAGGCGATGGGACGGCCTCTTTGAATAAGCACTGCCCCGATTCCAACTCCGCTAGCGTCGCATTCCACCTCGAACGGTTGTGAAAAATCGGGTAGCTTCAAAATCGGCGCTTCACATAATTTTCCTTTTAAATTTTCAAAAGCCTTTTGGGCCGCCTCGTTCCATGCAAAGGTTCCTTTTTTTAGACACTCCGTGATCGGACTGGAGATGGTGCTAAAGTCCCGTATGAATCGTCGGTAAAAAGAGGCGAGGCCATGAAATGATCGTACCTCCGTGATTGTCTTTGGGGTCGGCCACGACTTGATTGCCGCGATCTTTTCTTGGTCGACCGAAACTCCTTCTTTCGAAACAACATAGCCGAGAAAGACAAGACTCTCGACTAGGAAAGTACACTTCTCCCGCTTTCCGTAAAGTTTCTGTTCCCTTAGCGTTTCAAATACGTGCCGCAAATGTTCGAGATGTTCCTCTAAGGATCGACTGTAGATCAAGATGTCGTCTAAGTATACGACAACAAACTTTCCCAAGAAAGGTTTGAGAACCTCGTTCATCAACCTCATAAAAGTGCTCGGGCGTTGGTGAGGCCGAATGGCATCACAACCCATTCGTAAAGTCCATTCTTTGTTTTAAACGCCGTTTTCCATTCGTCTCCCTCTCGCATGCGGATTTGATGGTATCCGCTCCGTAAATCAACTTTGGAAAATATAACCGAGCCATGTAACTCATCCGGATGTCGTCTAGTCTCGGGATGGGGAACCGATACTTGACGGTGATGTTATTTACGGCTCTACTGTCAATACACATCCGCCATGATCCGTCTTTTTTTGGTACAAGTAGAACTGGAACCGCACACGGACTTAAACTTTCTCGGACATATCCGTGATTCATGAGTTCATCAATTTGGCGTTGTAGTTCTTTGGTTTCTTCGGGATTACAACGATACGCCGCTTTGTTCGGTAATGGAGCTCCCGGTATAAGATCAATCTGGTGTTCAATTCCGCGGATAGGTGGTAATCCTACCGGCAAATCTTCGGGAAATACATCCGAGAACTCGTGTAATAGTGCATCTATCTCTTCTTCGTGGTGTGATTTGGTGGCAAGATTTCGGACCTCTTTGATCATCATCAAATAAACACGTTCACCATCGTCAATGGCGTGTTCGACTTCTTTCTCGTTTGCAAACATCGTAAGTTTCGGTCCTTCGACTTTTTTCGAACTCATTGTCCGGATAGCTTGAGGTGACATAGGTTTAAGAACAATTTTTTTACCTTTGTCACGTAACTCATACTCGTTACTCCTCCCTCGATGTAGTACGTCCCGATCAAATAACCAAGGTCTTCCTAATAACACGTGACATGCGTCCATCGGTAGTACATCGCATGTAATATCATCACCATACGAACCCATGGTGAGTCCGACCTTCACTTGCTTTGATACTTTCACCTTGTTTCCATCATCGAGCCAATGGAGTGCATACGGCTTAGGATGGGCCGTGGTGATCAAACCGAGTTTTGAGACCATCTCGCTTGATGCCACGTTTGTACAACTTCCACCGTCAATGATCAAGCTACACCATTTCTCTCCGACACGACACTTCGTGTGAAAGATTTGGTCTCGTTGTTCTTCGTCACTCGGGGCTGCCTTCGTTTGTAACATGCGAAGGACGAGGTTCGTGTCATAGTTCGGGGCATCGTATGCCTCGCATTCTTCTTCTTCTTCGCCAGCTTCTAAGTTAAAAACTTCTCCAATTCTTTCTTCTTCGGCTAGTAATTCTTCTCGGACGGCTATGGCTTCTCGTAACGTCACAATTCTCCGATTTGGACAAGCACTTTGATAGTGTCCAAATCCTTGACATTTGAAACACCGGACTTTAGATAGGCTTGTTTCTTTTGGGGTGATAGGAGTTTTTTGAATGGTAGTAACGGGTTGGTTTGTGGTGACAGTTTTTGGAAACGAGCTAGAACTCGCGCCAAAGTTGGTATTTCCGTATTTAGATGGGAATTCGGGTTTAGAAAGTTTTGCTTTGTTTTGATTTTCCAACTTTATGCAAAGTCCGCATAAAGTATCAAAGTCGGCATAGGGGTAGAGTTCCACGGAATTAGCAATATTTTTGTTCAAACCTCGTAGGAAACGGGACATCCGCAATTCTTCGCTTTCTTCAAGTTCTCCCATCAAGGATAAGTTTTCAAACCCCTCGATGTACTCCTCGACACTTAGCTTTTCTTGCGTGAGGTCAGAAATTTTTCGATACAAGCTTAACTTGTGTGTAGTCGGGACATATCTTTTTCGTAGTTTCCTTTTTAGAGAATCCCACGAACGTATCTTCTCTTTTCCGGCACGAACTCTTTGTGTCTTCATTCGCTCAAACCAAAGGGAAGCTCCCTTTCCAAGTTTGAGAATCGCATACTTGCAACGTACCTCGTCATTAAGATCCTTGAACTCAAACATTCGTTCAATTTTTCTTTCCCACTCCAAATAAACCTCGGGATCGGTGCCGCCTACGAACTCCGGAAGTTCGCTTGTCTTGTATTCATCAGCATGTCGTGGTGCATGCATGGTGTCGTATCCTCGTCGTTCTTGGATTCTGGGCTCCGGTAAGCCGCGAAGAACGTCACGTAGTTGTGCTACTTCATCATCGGTGAATGCCATCTTCTTGAGTAACGTCGAGAACTGTGAGACAAATGTCTCCGATACCACTTATGATACAAATTACGTATGTAAGTGTACGTAAAACGTATAAAATACAACGGAAGATTATCACGGTCTTATGATACGAATTCTCTCTCGGTACAGCAGAAGACTCTTTCACGTACGGTAGCGAAAGCGATTTCGGCCGAAATGAAGCAAGCCGCTACTGGCCCGATTCGAAAGAACAACTCGTCGATATAGCACTTCCGAGCAAGACTCGCTCGTCGATACAATTTCGAGCAATGAGGACTCGCTCGATATAGCAACTCGTCTGACAAAATAAAAGGTGGTGGCGAAATTTATACGGTTTTCGGCGGGATGTAGGATAGTGTATGGGTTTGAATGTGTTTTACCGAATTAGACCTATAACTCGATAAAAATAATCTCTCCTCAAGACCTATTGAGAATCGATCAAGTTATAATTCGAGACGCGTCGAAATAATAACTAAAGTTTTGTTGAACTCGTTCAACGTATATTTCAAAGAAATACAAGGTTTATTAATATTCAAGATGATTTACAAATACAACGAGCACTACTATATATAGTAGTTTCCAACCGTAATACAACAAAACGAGAAATGAAACTTCCTAGCAACTTCCATTTCGGCCGAAATATCTAAGGATGAGATACCAAGTATCTTGGTTTTATTAGGTGATTAAGACATGAAGCAATCTTGGACTTGTGATGGTGACATGAAGAAGATCTTCACCACATGTAATCTTCACTTCGGCCGATTCCTCAAGTAGTGATTTAGGAAGATTTTTGTGAAGATATGATATCACTCCTTTGGAATTATATAGGTGATTATGACTTGAGGGAAAGTGACATGAAGGATGAAAGTCTTCTTCAAATCTCTTCTTTTCGGCCGTTTGTTATCATGGTGGGGAAGGAGAATAACTTCATTATCTTGTTAAAGATATGAAGTCAAGTGAGGTCCCTTTCAAGCATGTCTTGGCCGAATTTACATGCTTTCGGACCGATTCCGTCGTTGAGTTTTACGTTACTCCTGTTCCGATTAACAACGTAACTCCAATCCGCGTATTCTTTTCTCCCAGGTATAATGATGCATGGCCATGCGTATCGTCGTGGACGTCGATTTTTATTGGAGCTTCTTCGATTGGAATATTAGATATCGTATCAGGGCACATGAAGAATAAGTGAGAATGAGACTCTAATGCCATCCCACAAAGGACACAAATACCATCTTCATGCTGCAGCCAAGGCTTATCCATAGTCCACAGACGCTCCTGAATATCCAACCATAAGATGAAGGAGTGCCTAGAAATCTTCCCGGGGCCAAGAAGGAGGGGGGCCCACAGAACGGAAGGAGAATACGCTATAAGGTACCGAAGAGCGGACGAGGAAGAATAGGAACCTGAGCTATGCAGTTTCCATGAGATGCGATCCTGGCCTCCATTGATAGGAGGGAGGGCAGAAACAACCTGCTGATACTCGTAACGATCTGCACCGGCCAAACCCAATGGCCATCAGAAATAATAGAGCCAAGACGGGCATGCACATCAATGCCAGTCCAAAGAGGCGCTCTAGGCAGAGAATGCCTAATCAAACCCATAGGGTGCCAAGAATCCGACCATAAACGGAAGGAAGAGCCATCACCAACAGAATACTGAAACGCTCTCATGACAAGAGGACGCAACTTCAGCAGCTGTTTCCAATACCAGGAAGACGCAGCAGAGATAGGAATATCCCAAAAAGAACACTGCTTAACTCTATACGAACGAACCCAACAAACCCAAACAGAACGAGAAGACCCAGCCAGGAGAGCCCAAATATGGTGGGTCATAAGGGCCTGGTTCTGAGCCCTCAACGGAGTAATACCAAAGCCACCACACTGATGCGAATTCTCTATCGGTACAACGGAAGGCTGTTTTGACGAGCGGAAGCGAACAGCACTTAGTCAAATAGAATCGAACAGTACAGTTAGAAACTGCCAGGAACTGATAGCAACAGTTCGATACAACGTAGTGGATAACGGCACATGCACGATACAGCAACTGATAACTACAGTTCGATACAGCAACAAGACAGGAAACTGGCCGAGTAAAAATGACTCGGAACAGGCAACTCCAAACGGCGGCACTCGAAAAAGCAAGTTTCGGTCGGATGCTAATAGAAAACAGGAAGTAAGTTTCGGGCAACCAAACAGCAATTGATGCGAACTCCCGGCCAAATACAACTCTGTATCGAAAACAAGAGGAATATCGAAACAGGGCAGGAACTAGTGGTTTTATCGAACTAGACCTATAATCCGATAAGGTGATTTCTTCTCAAGACCTATTGAGAATTAATCAGATTAAGATTCGAAAACGCGTCGAATAATAATCAAATTTTGGAAGGAAACTCGTCCAACACTTAAACAATACACAGGGTATTTTTTTTTGATGATTCAATAATGTCTTCATTACAACTCAACATGGCCACTTATAGGTAAGAGTAGCCTGACAAGATTACTTAAACTATTATAAGATAAGATCACATGATCTTAAAATAAGGAAAAGATAATAAAAAGGTACTTCATGCCACTTGCAAACAAAAAGGAATAACAAATGGGTTTTGTCTTCAAGGTGCAGCCGTACTTCACAAGCAGGCCGAGAATCCTGCCTCCTTTATTATAAAAAAAGGGGTGAAATCTTTATTATTTTATCTTCACCACTTGGCTCCCTACATGGTGCAAGTTGCCATGTTTAAATTATTCCAAGCCCGATCACCAAGGTTACTCCAGGTCTCGAATCCGTTTTCTCGCCTAAGTATGTAGGAGTATGTTCAAGGTGTTTTACATCAATTCTCACTTCGTCTTCTTCGCTTGGAGTAGTCGGTTTCGTATCATTCCATCCTTATTTAAAAGGAATTGTCCTCAATTCCGCAATTCCATTGTCATCAAGATAAGGAGATAGATCCCCTATGTTAAAAGTAGCATGCACTCCATAATCACCCGGAAGTTCTAACTTGTATGCATTGTCGTTCACCTTCGCAACTACTTTAAATGGTCCCTCAACTCATGGCATTAGCTTGTTCTTACGCTTACTCGGGAATCGCTCTTTCGTCAAATGCACTCAAACTAAATCCCCAACCTCGAATAACCTCGGTTTTCTTTGTTTGTTCGACCTTCTTTTGTAAGTCTCATTTATCTCCTTGATTCGGTTACGTACTTGTTCGTATAATTTCATCATTGACTTCAGCTTCGACTCCGCATCCTTATGCACCAATTCGTCACTCGGTAATGGAATTAGATCTAATGGTATGTAAGGATTCAGCCCGTAAACTACTTCAAATGGAGGGTGTGCCGTGGCATGAGTAGGAGAACGATTATAAGCAAACTCCGCATGTGCCAGTTTTAGATCCCAGTCTTTTTGTGTCTTGCTTACAAGACCTCGCAACAGTGTTCCCAGAGTTCGATTAGTCACTTCGGTTTTCCCGTCGGTTTGAGGGTGGTGCGAAGTGCTAAACAGGAGTTTTGTTCCCACCTTCCTACATAGGGTGTTCCAAAAGTAGCTAAGAAATTTGAATCCCGATCCGAAACAATAGTCTTTGGAATCCCATGTAAATGTACCACCTCTCGGAAATATAAGTCGGCCACATTGCTTGCATCGTCTGTCTTGTGGCACGCTACAAAATGAGCCATTTTCAAAAAACGATCTAGGACTACCATAATAGCATCCCTCCCTCGTTGAGTACGTGGTAAAGCAACAATGAAATCCATCGAGACATCTTCCCATGGCCTTTCCGGAATCGGTAAAGGTGTGTATACTCCTGGCTTGAATGAACTCTTCGCAATATGGCATGTCACACACTTACTAATTATGTCATTCACATCCCCCTGCATCCTTGGCCAATAAAAATGCTCCTAAAGTTCATCTAATGTCTTAGTCGAACCAAAGTGGCCAGCCAAGCCTCCCCCGTGAGCCTCCCGAACCAACAATTCCCGAACCATGTGTTTAGGCAAGCAAAGACGATTTCCTTTGAAGAGGAAGCCTCCCTGTATCGAAAATTCTCCAAATGGACGAGATTTGCAAAGAGTGAATGTTTAACCAAAATCCGCATCACCGTCATAATATTCCTTCACTGTATCGAACCCAAGCAAACGAACATCAAGGGTAGAGAGTAAGGCATACCGAACGTTGCTCTTGCCATCCTTATACTTCGACGAAAAGTGAAATGACTATAAGAATTCCACCCACTTAGCATGCCTCAGACTTAACTTGTGTTGCCCATTAATATACTTCAATGACTCATGGTCCGAATGTAGGATGAAATGCTTCGGCTGAAGATAGTGACTCCAATGATCTAGAGCCCTCACAATAGCATAGAACTCCTTGTCGTACGTACAATAATTGAGACCAGCACTGTTTAAGTTTTCTGAAAAATAGGCAATATGACGCTTTCCTTGAATGAGAACCGCTCCAATGCCAACTCCGCTAGCATCACACTCTACTTCGAATGATTTCGAAAAATCAGGTAATGCCAAGATTAGTGCTTCACAGAACTTCGTTTTCAAATTTTCAAACGACTCCTGGGCAGCCCTGCTCCAATTAAACGTACTTTCTTCAAACACTCTGTTATTGGGCTTGTAATGGTGCTGAAATCTCGAATGAATCTTTGGTAGAATGAAGCAAGCCCGTGGAACGACCTAACTTCCGTCACTGTTGGTGCAGCTAGGACTTAATTGCTTCGATCTTGGCTTGATCAACTGACACTCCGTCCTTCGAAACGATATAGCCAAGAAAGACTATACTTTCGACTAAGAATGAGCACTTCTCCCTTTTTCGATACAGCCTTTGGTCCCTAAGGGTCTCGAAGACTTGCCTTAAGTGTCTGAAATGTTCTTGCAACGATCGGCTATAAATCAAAATGTCATTCAAGTATACAACCACAAATTTCCCCAAAAACGGCTTAAGTACTTCGTTCATTAAACGCATGAAAGTACTCGGCACATTTGTATGACCGAACAGCATAATGGTCCATTCATACAGTCCGTATTTAGTCTTGAAGGCCGTCTTCCACTCATCTCCTTCTCACATCCAGATTTGATGGTAGCCGCTTCTCAAATCAACCTTCAAAAAAATCACCGAACCATGCAATTCATCCAACATATCATCAAGTCTCGGAATTGGGAATTGATACTTGATGGTTATGTTATTCATGGCTCTACTATCTATACACATTCGCCATGATCCATCTTTCTTCGGGACAAGCAAAACTGGAACGCACAAGGGCTCAAACTTTCTTGAACGTACCCGCGGTTTATTAGCTCCTCGATTTGTTTTTGTAACTCCTTCGTCTCCTCGGGGTTACATCGATAGGCGGCTTTGTTAGGGAGTGATGCACCCGGTATAAGATCGACTTATTGTTCAATCCCACGTAAGGGCGGCAAACCCGGCGGTAAGTCTTCTGGAGAAACATCCGCAAATTCGCATAACAAGGTATTGATCTCCCCTTTGTCTTGCACAACCATGTCAACGTCTCGTATTTCTTTAATCATCAACAAATAGTGATACGGGATTGACTAATATAAATGAAGAAGACGAGGTAAGAATCGACGTAAGTGACCTTACGACACGCCATGCACTTACGACGACATATTTAGGCGAGAAAACGGACACAAGACATGGAGTGACCATGGTGCTCGGTCTCGGCCGTGTCATATGACACATCCCGTGTCGCACTATTCCGGATAATGCAGAACTTGCTGCCCGCCGAACCCGGCCATATCATGCGACACGGCCCGTGCCGAACTCTTCTGGAAAGTGTCGAAGGCGCTCCCTACTCAACCCGACCATGTCCCGGGACACGGTCGAGTCCTGCTCGACCAAGATTCGCCTCCACATGCCACCGCGGCCGTGTCAATCGACACGGCCCGTGTCCAGTCACCAACCTCCTTTTTTATCTCTGTTTCTTTAATCATCAACAAATACACACGCTCGCCATCATCAATAGCGTGTTTGATACAGGGTTGACAAGTCCAAGGGAAGAAGCCGAGGTGATGATCGACGTAAACAACCATGCAACTTACTTGGGCGAGAAAACGGAGACGAGACACGGAGTTACCTTAATAACCGGACTTGGAGTAACTTAAACAATAGGTAACTTGCATCTTGGGAAAAGGGGTCCAAGTGGTAAAAGAGTAAAAGAATTTCAGCATTTTCTTTATTATAAAGGCAACAGGATTCTCGGCAACATGCTGTGTGAAAAAGCGGCTATCAACTTTCAACTTGGAGACAAGGCCCAGCTTTTACTTTTGTCAGCAAGTGACATGAGGAACCTTTTTATTATCTCTTATTATTTTAAGACCAGCTTGTAATAGTTTAAGATTATCTTTTCAGGCTCTTGTCAGGCTGTTTTGCCTATAAATAGGGCGATGAAGTTGTAATGAACGACATTGAATATTAAAAAAAAGAAGAATACACTTTGTGTTTTCCTTGGTGAACGCTTTTCATCAAAACCTGATTTTTATTCGACACATTTTCGAGTATTAATCCGATTGATTCTCAATAGGTCTTGAGAAGAAATCACTTTATCGAATTATAGGTCTAATTCGATAAAACAACTGTTTCTGTCCTGTTTCGATACTTTTCTTGCCTTTCGATACAGCTTGTACTTGCTCGGGATTTCGCATCAAGTATTGGTCGATCCTTCGAACTTGTCTTCCTACTTTTCAATTAGCATCCGGTCGAAACGTCTTTGTTTGAGTTTATTGTTGGAGGTTACACAGTCTTTTACATTCGGCCAAGTTCACCTTACTGTTCTTTATGTCAGCTACTTTGTCACCATTTCTGACAGGTTTCTTGCCGATTTATACGCTTTCGTCAAAAGCGACTTCTTGTATTGATAATGAATTCGCATCATCAGCGAGAATTTGCATCATAAGTGGCATCGGAGACCAAGTTCTTGATCTTTGGCATTATGGATCTCAACGACGCTGATTTCTTGGCAAAACTTCGTGACGCATTGCGTGATGTACCAGAACAATGCGACCAGCGTTGGCAACCTAGGCGTGGTGACTATGAGTGACCCTCACGCCATGTCGAAGAATTCAAGGTTAATGAGCTTCCAGAGTTTGTTGGCGGAACAGACCCCGAAGTCTACTTGGAATGGGAACGTAAAATTGACCGCATGTTTGAGTTTAAAGACCTTGACGATGAGAAAAGGTGTAAGTATGCAATTCTCAAGTTGGGGAAAGGAGCTTCACTTTGGTACGAAGGAATTAAAACATGAAGAACTCGTGCGGGGAAAGAAAAGATCCATTCGTGGGATTCATTAAAAAGAAAACTTCATAAAAGATATGTACCAACATCACACCGGTTGTCCTTGTACAGGAAGATTGCAGATCTCATGCAAGGAAAGTTGAATGTCAGTGAATACATTGAGGAGTTTGAGAATCTGACCTTAATGGGAGAAATAGAGGAGAATGAGGAGCAGAAGATGTCGCGATTCTTGCGTGGCTTGAACCGAAGCATAGCTAACTCGGTGGAACTGTATCCATACGAGGACTTCGATACATTATGCGGGCTATGTGTGAAGTTGGAATCTCAAAATAGGATGAAGTTGTATAAATCCGAGTTTCCAGTCAAATTTGGAAACCCAAGTGTCGGTTCTAGTTCAACTACTAAGGCAACTGTACCGACTCCGGTCCCTGTTGTGATTCCTAAGGCCCCCTACGTACCGAAGGAGACGAGTTTGGATAAAGTAAGATGTTTCAAATGTCAAGGGTTTGGGCATTATCAAAATGCTTGTCCGAACAAACAAGTGGTGACACTAAGGGAAGCTGTCACGATCCGAAACGAATTGTTGGTTGAGGACGAAAAAGAAAGACTAGGTGATGTGTTTGATTTCAGCATGGAGGACGAAGAAGGAGAAGAATGTGAGGCTTACGATGCTCCGAATTACGATACAGCCTTGGTCCTTCGCACTTTGCAAGCCAAGTCGGTTCCGAGCGAGTCAGAACAACGGGACCAAATATTCCATACGAAATGTCAAGTTGGAGATAAGTGGTGTAGTTTAATTATAGACGGAGGGAGTTGCACCAACGTAGCTTCGAGTGAAATGGTGACGAAGCTTGGACTAACCACCACCGCTCACCCTAAGCCATATGCTTTACATTGGCTTGATGACGGAAGTAAGGTGAGGGTTTCGAAGCAAGTTCGGGTCGGATTGGCAGTGGGTTCCTATCAAGATGAGATATTATGTGATATGATTCTGATGGATGCTTGTCACGTACTTTTGGGACGTCCTTGGTTATTTGATAAGGATGTTTTGCAGCGGGGTAGGAGCAACGAATACGAGTTGCGAGATAAGGGAAAGAAGATCGTGTTGAAACCAATGTCTCCTCAAGCTATCTGTTCCATGAGTGCCAAACGAGGGGAAAAACCGAACCTCACCTTGTTCGCTAGCGAGAGGGAAGTTGAACACGCTATGGAGAGTGGTGAGCGTATTTACATGCTGGTGATAAAGGAGACTCGAAATGATTTCGTGGTAGCGAAGAACGAGGATACAGTGGTCAACCTATTACATGAGTTCGCGGACATCTTCCTTGAAAAATTGCCGTCGGGTTTGCCGCCAATCCGTGGAATTGAGCATCAAATCGACCTTATACCAGGTGCGCCTCTTCGAATAAGGCTGCCTATAGGTGTAATCCCGAGGAAACGAAGGAACTTCAGAAGCAGATTGAAGAACTAATGAGCCACGGGTATGTTCGAGAAAGTTTAAGTCCATGTGCTGTTCCGGTCCTGCTTGTTCCTAAGAAGGATGGGTCTTGGCGGATGTGTATCGATAGCCGGGCCGTAAATAACATAACGATCAAGTATCGATTCCGGATACCAAGGCTTGATGATATGTTAGACGAGCTACATGGCTCGGTGGTCTTTTGTAAAATTGATTTGCGAAGTGGCTATCACCAGATTCGTATGCGGGAGGGGGATGAATGGAAGACGGCTTTCAAAACTAAGCATGGGCTGTACGAGTGGACCGTCATGCCATTTGGACATATGAATGCCCCGAGTACTTTCATGCGTTTGATGAACGAAGTACTTAAGACATTTTTGTGCAGATTTGTGGTTGTTTATTTGGATGATATTTTGGTTTATAGTCGGTCGATGGAGGAGTATCTCGAGCATTTACGGCAAGTATTCGAGACTCTTAGGTCTCGAAGGCTTTATGGAAAGAAAGAAAAGTGTGCGTTTTCGTCGAGAGCATAACTTTTCTTGGCTATGTTGTTTCGAAAGATGGAGTGTCGGTTGATCAGGGTAAAATTGAAGCTATTAAGTCGTGGCCTACTCCCAAAACCGTAACTAAAGTTAGATCGTTCCACGGTCTTGCCTCTTTTTATCGGAGGTTTATTCGAGATTTCAGCACCATAACGAGTCCGATAACTGAGTGTTTGAAGAAGGGTCCGTTTGTGTGGAGCAGGGCTGCCCAAGGAGCGTTTGAAAAGTTGAAGACAAAGTTATGTGAAGCACCTATCTTGGCGTTACCCGATTTTGCACAGCCGTTCGAAGTGGAGTGTGATGCTAGTGGAGTTGATATTGGGGCGGTCCTCATTCAAGGCAGGCGGCCTATTGCGTACTTTTCGGAGAAGTTGGGTGGGGCTTGACTCAACTATTGTACTTACGACAAGGAGTTCTATGCCATAGTGAGAGCTCTTGATCATTGGAGCCATTACCTTCGGCCGAAACATTTTATTCTGCATTCGGACCATGAATCTTTAAAGTATATTAATAGGCAACAGAAGTTAAGTCCGAGACATGCTAAGTGGGTGGAGTTCTTGCAATCGTTTCACTTTTCATCGAAGTATAAGGACGGTAAGAGCAATGTGGTGGCTGATGCGCTGTCTAGGAGATATGCTCTAATCTCTACCCTTAATGTTCGATTGCTTGGATTCAATACAGTGAAAGAATATTATGACAGTGATGCGGATTTTGGCGAAACCTTCACCCTTTGCAAATCTGGACCGATGGGAGAATTTTCGATACAGGAAGGCTTTCTTTTTAAGGGAAATCGTCTTTGTCTACCAAGACACACGATTCGAGAATTGCTGGTTCGAGAGGCTCATGGGGGAGGCTTGGCTGACCACTTTGGTTCAGCCAAGACATTAGATGTGCTTAAAGAACATTTTTATCGGCCAAAGATGCAGGGGGATGTCAATAATATAATTAGTAAGTGTGTGACATGCCATATTGCGAAGAGTTCGTTCAAACTAGGAAAATACACACCTTTACCGATTCTGGAGAGACCATGGGATTTCATTGTTGCTTTGCCTCAAACCCAACGAGGTAAGGATGCGATTATGGTTGTGGTCAATCGTTTTTCAAATATGGCTCATTTTGTTTCTTGTCACAAAACCGATGATGCGAGTAATGTTGCTGACTTGTATTTTCGAGAGGTGGTACGATTACATGGAGTTCCAAAAACAATTGTTTCGGACCGGGACTCGAAGTTTCTGAGTTACTTTTGGAACACATTGTGGAGA
Source organism: Orobanche coerulescens (assembly GCA_033398695.1). Lineage (NCBI taxonomy): Eukaryota > Viridiplantae > Streptophyta > Magnoliopsida > Lamiales > Orobanchaceae > Orobanche > Orobanche coerulescens. Next base: position 113,467,096 of record CM065802.1, on the reverse strand, counting down.
AATGTGGGAACCAAGCTGTTGTTTAGTACCTCGCATCATCCTCAAACAGACGGACAAACTGATACGAATTACGTATTAAGATGAATGTAAATTCGCCGGAAAATGTAGCGGATATATTTTGTTACCTCACAACACTCGTATATGTGTAACACTCGTAAGATATAACGAAAGTAGGGCAATTCGGCTTACATAAACAAGAACAATATGAATGATTTATCAAACTAGACCTATAGTTTGATAAGATAATCTTTTCTCAAGACCTATTGAGAATCGATTCGATTAAAACTCGAAAACGCATCGAATTATAACCAAGGTTTCGATGAAAAGCATTCACCAAGAAAACACAAGTGTATTCTTATTTCTTCAACATACAATGATCTCCTACAAAACTTGATACAAATTACGTATGTAAGTGTACGTAAAGCGTATGAAATACAACGGAAGATTATTACGTTTGGAAAAGTATCACAATATCGATCAAAAGTACAAGGTGGTGACCGAAATTTATACGGTTTTCGGCCGTGATGTAGGATAGTGTATGGTTTTGAATGTGTTTTACCGAATTAGACCTATAACTCGATAAAGATAATCTCTCCTCAAGACCTATTGAGAATCGATCAAGTTATAATTCGAGACGCGTCGAAATAATAACTAAAGTTTTGTTGAACTCGTTCAACGTATATTTCAAAGAAATACAAGGTTTATTAATATTCAAGATGCTTACAAATACAACAAGTACTACTATATATAGTACTTTCCAACCATAGAAAATACAACAAAACAAGCAAATGAAACTTCCTAGCACTCCTTCAAATCGGCCGAATCATGGAGGGATCATGAGGATTTTGTGGTGATATGATATCAAGCCTTTTGGAATTATTATGGTGATTATGACATGAAGGACTATGACATGAAGGAAATATTTGATGAAAGTCTTCATCAAATTTGTTCAAATCGGCCGAATCATGGAGGGATCATGAGGGATTTGTGGTGATATGATATCAAGCCTTTTGGAATTATTATGGTGACTATGACATGAAGGATTATGACATGAAGGAAATATTTGATGAAAGTCTTCATCAATTATTTATGATTTTGGCCGATTTGTAGTAAGGTGGGGAAGGAGGAATATCTTCACTATCTTGTGAAAGATATGAAGTCAAGTAAGGGTCCCTTTCAAGCATGATGTGGCCGAATTTTCATGCTTTCGGACCGATTCCGTCGTCGAGTTTTACGTTACTCCGGTTCCGATTAACAACGTAACTCCAATCCGCGTGTTCTTTTCTCCCAAGTATAATGATGCATGGCCATGCGAATTTGTATCGTCGTGGATGTCGATTTTTATTGGAGCTTCTTCGAGTGGAATATTTGATATCGTATCATTCCTTCCCCCTTTGAAAGGAATTGACCTCAATTCCGTAATGCCATTGTCGTCAAGGTAAGGCGAGAGATCACCTACGTTGAAAGTTGCGTGTACTCCGTAATCGCCCGGAAGTTCTACTTTGTAGGCGTTGTCGTTCACTTTTCCCACAATTTTGTACGGACCTTCGGCTCTCGGCATTAATTTGTTCTTGCGTTTGCTTGGGAATCGTTCTTTCCTCAAATGTATCCAAACTAAGTCGCCAACATCAAATAATCTCGCTTTTTTATTTTTGTTCGACTTTCGTTTGTAAATTTCATTTACTTCTTTAATCCGCTCTCGTACCTTTTCATGTAACTTCATCATTGACTTGAGTTTTGATTCTGCGTCTTTGTGAACCAATTCGTCGCTCGGCAACGGAATCAAATCTAATGGCATGTGTGGATTTATTCCGTATACTACTTCAAAAGGTGAATGGGCCGTGGCGAAGCCGGGTGATCGGTTGTATGCAAATTCCGCATGTGCAAGTTTAACGTCCCAATCCTTTTGTGTTTTATTCACCAATCCTCGCAATAATGCTCCCAAGGTTCGATTAGTCACCTCGGTCTGTCCATCGGTTTGTGGGTGATGTGAAGTACTGAATAGGAGTTTAGTACCCACTTTTCTCCATAAAGTATTCCAGAAGTAACTCAGAAATTTAGAATCTCGATCCGACACGATAGTTTTTGGAACTCCGTGTAAACGAACTACTTCCCGGAAGTATAAGTCCGCCACATTGCTTGCATCATCGGTTTTGTGGCATGCTATAAAGTGAGCTATTTTCGAAAAACGCTCGACGACCACCATGATCGAGTCTTTGCCCCGTTGAGTACGAGGTAAAGCAACAATAAAATCCATCGAGACATCCTCCCATGGTCGTAAAGGTATTGGCAACGGCATGTATGTACTTGTCTTGAACGAACTTTTCATCATGTGACAAGTGACGCATTTACTCACGATTGTGCTCACGTCACCATACATCTTTGGCCAAAAGAAATGCTCTTTTAGCACCTCTACGGTCTTGGCTGAGCCGAAATGACCGGCTAGTCCTCCTCCGTGCGCCTCCCGAACTAGTAATTCCCGAATTGTATGTCTCGGCACGCATAATTTATTTCCTTTGAAAAGAAAGCCATCCTGTAAAACAAATTCTTCGTACGGGCCCGTTTTACAACGGGTGAAAATTTCTCCAAAGTCCAAATCGTCACTGTAATGATCTTTCAAAGTCTCGAACCCCAACAAACGAACATCTAGCATCGTGATACAGAATCAGTTGATATGAACGAAGAAGACGAAGTAAGGATCGATATTAATGACCTTACTACACGCCATGCACGGACTACTATGTATTTAGGCGAGAAAACGGACATAAGACGTGGAGTATCGGTCTCAGCGGCCCGTGTCATGCTATGCCGGAAGGTCGACATCCAACCTGCCGGAAAAATGTTCAATATGTCGGAAAATATCCAACCTGCCGGAAAATTCACCACCGGCCGGAAAAATCACCACCTGCCGGAAGTGGCCGAGCACTGCCGACCGGAACCTGCCGGAAAATTCACCACCGGCCGGAAAAATCACCACCTGCCGGAAGTGGCCGAGCACTGCCGACCGGACCCGACCGTGTCGCCCCAAGACGGCCTGGCCGAACTCGCCCGTAAATGTAAAAGCCATCGCCTGCAGGACTCGACCGTGTTGTGCAGCACGGCCGAGTCGAACTATGCCGATAAGCCGTAACCTATCGCCAGACGTCCCGACCGTGTTCCAGACACGATCGGACCCACGCCGAACGTCCTTGTCGGCGCCGCGCCGTGCCGGGTCACTCGTTGACGAGTCACTGCCGGATGTCAGACACGGCCGAAGTCACCGCGGTCGCCGCACCTGCGCCGATCGCCCTTGTCGCGCCGCGGCCGTGTCAGGCGACACGGCCGAGTCCTGCCGGCAGATTTCACCTTTTTTTGTATTTTCTTTTGTGTGTTTGTCTTTGCCTTGTTTTTTTACTCATTTTAGGGATTGTGTTTCCCCTAAAATTGGTATTGTTGTTCCTTTTATGTTTTATTTGGATTATTCAAAGATTTTATAAATCTTTGAATTATTTTATCTTATTATAGGAAGACTTGAAGTCTCCTATATATAGGCTTGTGTAAGCATTGTAACATCCATTGTATGTTGAAGAAATCTTAATACACTTGTGTTTTCTTGGTGAATGATTTTCATCAAAACCTTGGTTATAATTCGACGCGTTTTCGAGTTTTAATCGAATCGATTCTCAATAGGTCTTGAGAAAAGATTATCTTATCAAACTATAGGTCTAGTTTGATAAATCATCCATATTGTTCTTGTTTATGTAAACCGAATTGCCCTACTTTCGGTTATATCTTACGAGTGTTACACATATACGAGTGTTGTGAGTTAACAAAATATATCCGCTGCATTTTCCGGCGAATTTACGTTCATCTTAATACGTAATTCGTATCATTAGTGGTATCGGAGCCCAAGGTTACTTCCTTGGCAAATTTCTCTTGGCGATTTTCTTATCAAAAATATTTTAGCATGGATTTTTCCGACGATTTCATGGAGAAACTACGTGAGGCATTACACAGCATGCAAGAACCACGTTTTCAAGCAAGAAGAGGAGGATATGATGCACATTCACCACGTCATGTGGATGAATTTAAAGTTAATGAACTTCCGGAATTTGTCGGAGGTACTAATCCCGAAGTTTACCTAGAGTGGGAGAGGAAGATTGAACGTATGTTCGACTTCAAGCACCTTAACGATGAGAAACGTTGCAAATATGCAATTCTCAAGTTAGGGAAGGGCGCTTCCTTATGGTTCGAGGGTATGAAAACACAACGAGCTCGTGCGGGAAAAGAGAAAATCCGTTCTTGGGATTCTTTGAAGAAATTACTACGTAAAGGTATGTCCCGCATCACATCGGTTAACCTTATACCGAAAAATTGCGGAGTTCGTACAAGGGAAACTAAGTGTGGAAGAATATATCGAAGAATTTGAAGGCTTGGCCTTAATGGGAGAACTTGAAGAAAATGAAGAACAACGAATGTCACGTTTCTTACGTGGTCTAAATCGAAACATTGCAAATACGGTGGAGTTATACCCATATGGAGATTTTGACACTTTATGCGGGCTATGCATAAAAATTGAAGCTCAAAACAAGTTGAAGTTTACCAAACCCGAATTCCCATACAAATTCGGAAATACAAGTGCCGGCTCAAGTTCGACTACGAAACCTACCGTACCTTTTCAAGTCCCGGCCCCGGCCCCGAAGGTTCCCCACGTTTCCAAGGAAACGAGCTTGGCTAAAGTACGATGTTTTAAATGTCAAGGCTTTGGTCACTATCAAAATGCATGTCCAAATAAACGGGTGGTCACTTTAAGAGAAGCTCTTGCGGTCCGAGACGAACTTTTGGTCGAGGACGAGAAGGAAGGCCTTGGTGACGTATTTAACATGGGGGCCGAAGAAGAGAATGAGGATTGCGAGACTTATGATGCTCCTAATATGATACTACTTTAGTGCTTCGAGCACTACATACCAAAATCGTTCCTAGTGATACGGAGCAAAGAGACCAAATCTTCCATTCCAAATGCAAAGTTGGAGAAAAGTGGTGTAGCTTGATAATAGACGGAGGGAGTTGCACGAATGTAGCATCAAACGAGATGGTCACCAAGCTCGGGCTAACTACTACGGCTCACCCGAGACCGTATGCTTTACATTGGCTCGATGATGGAAGCAAAGTGAAGGTGACGAGACAAGTACGGGTCAACTTAACTATGGGATCATACGGAGACGATGTGTTATGTGACGTACTCCCGATGGACGCATGCCACATACTTTTGGGACGACCATGGATGTTCGACCGAGATGTTTTGCATCGAGGAAGGAGTAACGAATATGAATTACGAGATAAAGGCAAGAAGATTGTGCTTAAACCAATGGCACCCCAAGCCATTCGATCGATGAGTTCTAATCAAATGGAGAAACCGAAGCTTGCCATGTTTGCTAGCGAGAAAGAGGTGAGACATGCTATTGACGATGGCGAGCGTGTGTATTTATTGATGATTAAAGAAACGCGAGATGTTGACGTAGTTGTGCAAGGCAAGAGAGATATCAATACCTTGCTACAAGAATTTTCGGATGTCTTCCCGGAAGACTTACCGCCGGGTTTACCACCCTTACGTGGGATTGAACACCAAGTCGACCTTGTACCGGGTGCATCACTCCCTAACAAGGCCGCCTATCGATGTAACCCCGAGGAGACAAAGGAGTTGCAAAAACAAATCGAGGAGCTAATGAACCGCGGGTACGTTCGAGAAAGTTTGAGCCCTTGTGCGGTTCCGGTTTTACTTGTTCCAAAGAAGGATGGGTCATGGCGGATGTGTATAGATAGTAGAGCCGTGAACAACATAACCATCAAATATCGGTTCCCAATTCCGAGACTTGATGATATGTTGGATGAGTTGCATGGTTCGGTAATTTTTTCGAAGGTTGATTTGAGAAGCGGCTATCATCAAATTCGCATGCGGGAAGGAGATGAATGGAAAACGGCTTTCAAGACAAAACATGGATTATATGAATGGCTCGTCATGCCCTTTGGCCTTACAAATGCGCGAGTACTTTCATGCGATTAATGAATGAGGTACTTAAACCGTTTTTGGGAAAATTTGTCGTCGTATACTTGGACGACATCTTGATTTATAGTCGATCATTACAAGAGCATACCGGACACTTGAGGAAAGTCTTCGAGATCCTTAGGGATAAAGAACTTTACGGGAAGAAGGAGAAGTGTTCATTTCTAGTCGAGAGTGTAGCCTTTCTTGGCTACATCGTTTCTAAAGAAGGAGTGTCGGTTGATCAAACCAAGATCGAGGCGATTAAATCTTGGCCTACGCCCAAAACCATCACGGAAGTCCGATCCTTTCACGGACTTGCTTCTTTTTATCGGAGGTTCATACGAGACTTTAGTACCATTTCTAGCCCGATAACGGAATGCTTAAAAAAAGGACCGTTTGTGTGGAATGGGGCTGCCCAAGGGGCGTTTGAAAAATTGAAGGCGAAAATGTGTGAAGCCCCTATCTTGGCTTTACCCGACTTTTCACAACCTTTCGAGGTAGAATGTGACGCAAGTGGAGTGGGTATTGGGGCGGTCCTCGTCCAAGGGAGGCGACCAATTGCCTACTTTTCGGAGAAATTGGGTGGGGCTCGACTCAACTATTGTACTTATGACAAGGAGTTCTATGCCATTGTGAGAGCTCTTGATCATTGGAGCCATTACCTTCGGCCGAAACATTTCATCCTACATTCGGATCATGAGTCCTTGAAATATATTAACGGCCAACTAAAGTTGAGTCCGAGACATGCTAAATGGGTGGAATTCTTGCAATCATTCCACTTTTCATCGAAGTACAAAGATGGCAAGAGCAACGTTGTGGCGGATGCTTTGTCAGACGGTATGCCTTGCTCTCTACTCTTGACATTCGGTTGCTTGGGTTCAAGCTTTAAAGGAGTGTTATGATGGGGATGTGGATTTTGGTGAGGTTTTCATTCGGTGTAAATGGCCCATTTGGAGAATTTACGTTGCAAGAAGGATTCCTTTTCAAAGGAAATCGCCTATGTTTGCCCAAACACCCGATTCGGGAATTATTAGTTCGGAAGCTCACGGTGGAGGCTTGGCGGTCATTTTGGTTCGGCTAAAACATTGGAGGTACTTAAAGAGCATTTTCATTGGCCGAAGATGCAAGTGGATGTACACGACATAATTAATAAGTGTGTAACATGCCATATTGCTAAGAGCTCGTTCAAGCCGGAGTATACATGCCTTTGCCGATTCCGTAAAGGCCGTGGGAAGATGTCTCAATGGACTTCATTGTTGCTTTACCTCGAACTCAACGAGGGAGAGATGCTATTATGGTTGTTGTAGACCGATTTTCGAAGATGGCTCACTTTGTGGCTTGCCACAAGACGGACGACGCAAGTAACGTCGCTGATTTGTATTTCCAGAAATAAATGCGATTGCATGGGGTTCCGAAAACGATTGTTTCGGATCGAGACTCAAAATTCCTTAGCTATTTTTGGAACACCTTGTGGAGAAAGGTGGGAACCAAACTACTGTTTAGCACGTCACATCATCCACAAACAGACGGTTAAACCGAGGTAACCAATCGAACGTTGGGCACTTTACTACGTGGTCTTGTGAACAAGACACAAAAGGATTGGGACTTAAAACTTGCACATGCAGAGTTCGCTTATAATCGTTCTCCTACTCATGCCACGGCACACTCTCCGTTCGAAGTAGTTTACGGACTAAACCCGTATATGCCGTTAGATCTAATTCCATTGCCAAGTGACGAGTTAGTGCACAAGGATGCGGAATCAAAATTGAAATCGATGATGAAATTACACGAGCAAGTACGTAATCGAATCAAGGAAATAAACGAAGCTTACAAACGAAAGTCGAACAAACAAAGAAGGCCGAGATTGTTCGAAGTTGGTGATTTGGTTTGGTTTCACTTGAGGAAAGAGCGATTTCCAAGTAAACGTAAGAACAAATTAATGCCGCGAGCGGAGGGACCGTTTAAGGTAATCGCGAAAGTGAACGACAACGCTTACAAATTAGAACTACCGGGAGATTATGGGATTCATGCAACCTTTAATGTTGGGGACCTCTCGCCTTACATCGATGATGACGGAATTTCGGAATTGAGGACAATTCCTTTCAAAGGAGGAGGAGATGATACAGAATCAGTTGATATGAACGAAGAAGACGAAGTAAGGATCGATATTAATGACCTTACTACACGCCATGCACGGACTACTATGTATTTAGGCGAGAAAACGGACATAAGACGTGGAGTATCGGTCTCAGCGGCCCGTGTCATGCTATGCCGGAAGGTCGACATCCAACCTGCCGGAAAAATGTTCAATATGTCGGAAAATATCCAACCTGCCGGAAAATTCACCACCGGCCGGAAAAATCACCACCTGCCGGAAGTGGCCGAGCACTGCCGACCGGAACCTGCCGGAAAATTCACCACCGGCCGGAAAAATCACCACCTGCCGGAAGTGGCCGAGCACTGCCGACCGGACCCGACCGTGTCGTCCGGCACGGCCCGTGCTGAACTCGTCCAGAAATGTAAAAGCCACTGCCCACAGGACTCGACCGTGTTGTGCAGCACGGTCGAGTCGAACTATGCCGGATAAGCGAGAACCTGCGCGACGGCCCGACCGTGTTCCAGACACGATCGGACCCACGCCGAACGTCCTTGTCGGCGCCGCGCCGTGCCGGGTCAGCATCGGACGAGTCCTGTCGGATGTCCACTGTCGCGCCGCGGCCGTGTCAGCAGACACGGTCGAGTCACCGCAAACAATGCCAGCGCCCGTGCCGACTGTCCTTGTCGCGCCGCGGCCGTGTCAGGCGACACGGCCGAGTCCTGCCGGCAGATTTCACCTTTTTTTGTATTTTCTTTTGTGTGTTTGTCTTTGCCTTGTTTTTTACTCATTTTAGGGATTGTGTTTCCCCTAAAATTGGTATTGTTGTTCCTTTTATGTTTTATTTGGATTATTCAAAGATTTTATAAATCTTTGAATTATTTTCTCTTATTATAGGAAGACTTGAAGTCTCCTATATATAGGCTTGTGTAAGCATTGTAACATCCATTGTATGTTGAAGAAATCTTAATACACTTGTGTTTTCTTGGTGAATGATTTTCATCAAAACCTTGGTTATAATTCGACGCGTTTTCGAGTTTTAATCGAATCGATTCTCAATAGGTCTTGAGAAAAGATTATCTTATCAAACTATAGGTCTAGTTTGATAAATCATCCATATTGTTCTTGTTTATGTAAACCGAATTGCCCTACTTTCGGTTATATCTTACGAGTGTTACACATATACGAGTGTTGTGAGTTAACAAAATATATCCGCTGCATTTTCCGGCGAATTTACGTTCATCTTAATACGTAATTCGTATCACATCGATAGTAAGGCATACCGCCTTGATAGTGCATTCGCCACTATATTACTCTTACCGTCTTTGTACTTGGATGAAAAGTGAAAAGATTGTAAAAATTCCACCCATTTTGCATGTCTCGGACTTAGCTTGCTTTGCCCGTTGATGTATTTCAACGACTCGTGATCTGAATGTAACACGAAATGTTTCGAACGTAAATAGTGACCCCAATGATCGAGTGCTCTCACGATAGCATAGAACTCCTTGTCGTAAGTACAATAATTAATTCGGGCGCCACTTAATTTCTACGAAAAATAGGCGATGGGGCGGCCTCCTTGAATAAGTACTGCCCCGATTCCAACTCCACTAGCGTCGCATTCCACCTCAAATGGTTGCGAAAAATCGGGTAACGTTAAAATTGGTGCTTCACATAATTTTCCTTTTAATTTTTCAAAAGCCTTTTGGGCCGCCTCGTTCCATGCAAAGGTTCCTTTTTTTAGACACTCCGTGATCGGACTGGAGATGGTGCTAAAGTCCCGTATGAATCGTCGGTAAAAAGAAGCGAGGCCATGAAATGATCGTACCTCCGTGATTGTTTTTGGGGTCGGCCAAGACTTGATTGCCGCGATCTTTTCTTGGTCTACCGAAACTCCTTCTTTAGAAACGACGTAGCCGAGAAAGACAAGACTCTCGACTAGGAAAGTACACTTCTCCCGCTTTCCGTAAAGTTTCTGTTTCCTTAGTGTTTCAAACACGTGCCGCAAATGTTCGAGATGCTCCTCTAAGGATCGACTAGTAGATCAAAATGTCGTCTAAGTATACGACAACAAACTTTCCCAAGAAAGGTTTGAGAACCTCGTTCATCAATCTCATGAAAGTGCTCGGGGCATTAGTGAGGCCGAATGGCATCACAACCCATTCGTAAAGTCCATTTTTTGTTTTAAATGCCGTCTTCCATTCGTCTCCCTCTCGCATGCGAATTTGATGGTATCCGCTCCGTAAATCAACTTTTGAAAATATAACCGAGCCATGCAACTCGTCTAACATGTCGTCTAGTCTCGGGATGGGGAACCGATACTTGACGGTGATGTTATTCACGGCTCTACTGTCAATACACATTCGCCATGATCCGTCCTTTTTTGGTACAAGTAGGACTGGAACCGCACACGGACTTAAACTTTCTCGGACATATCCGTTACTCATGAGCTCATTAATTTGACGTTGTAGTTCTTTGGTTTCTTCGGGATTACAACGATACGCCGCTTTGTTCGGTAATGGAGCTCCTGGTACAAGATCAATTTGATGTTCGATTCCGCGGATAGGTGGTAATCCCACCGGCAAATCTTCGGGAAATACATCCGCGAACTCGTGTAACAGTGTATCTATCTCTCCTTCGTGGTGTGATTTGGTAGCAAGGTTTCGGAATTCTTTGATCATCATCAAATAAACATGTTCGCCATCGTCAATGGCGTGTTCGACTTCTTTCTCGTTTGCAAGCATCGTAAGTTTCGGTCCTTCGATTTTTTTTGAACTCATTGTTCGGATAGCTTGAGGTGACATAGGTTCGGATAGCTTGAGGAGTAACTCATACTCGTTATCCCTCCCTCGATGTAGTACGTCCCGATCAAATAACCAAGGTCTTCCCAATAATACGTGACATGCATCCATCGGTAGTACATCGCATGTAATATCATCACCATACGAACCCATGGTGAGTCCGACCTTCACTTGTCTTGATACTTTCACCTTGTTTCCATCATCGAGCCAATGGAGTGCATACGGCTTTGGATGGGCCGTGGTGATTAATCCGAGCTTTGAGACCATCTCGCTTGATGCCACGTTTGTACAACTTCCACCGTGAATGATCAAGCTACACCATCTCTCTCCGACACGACACTTCGTGTGAAAGATTTGGTCTCGTTGTTCTATGTCACTCGGGGCCACCTTCGTTTGTAACATGCGAAGGACGAGGTTCGTGTCATACTTCGGGGCATCGTATGCCTCGCAATCTTCTTCTTCTTCGTCGGCTTCCAAGTTAAAGACGTCTCCAATTCTTTCTTCTTCGGCTAGTAATTCTTCTCGGACGGCTATGGCTTCTCGTAACGTCACTATTCTCCGATTTGGACAAGCACTTTGATAGTGTCCAAATCCTTGACATTTGAAACACCGGACTTTAGATAGGCTTGTTTCTTTTGGGGTGATAGGAGTTTTTGGAATGGTAGTAACGGGTGGACTTGTGGTGACAGTTTTTGGAAACGAGCTAGAACTCGCGCCAAAGTTGGTATTTCCGTATTTAGATGGGAATTCGGGTTTAGAAAGTTTTGTCTTGTTTTGATTTTCCAACTTTATGCAAAGTCCGCATAAAGTATCAAAGTCGGAATAGGGGTAGAGTGATACGAATTCTCACTGGTTATGCGAATTCGCTATCGATACAGCGGAAGTCCTTTTTGACGAGCGGAAGCTATCGACAAGAAACTGTCAGGAACTGGTGACAACAGCTCGCTACAGCAACAATACTGGCGAGTGATGAAGGCGGTGATTCGATACAGCCACAAGACAGGAAACACGTTCGAAGGATCGAACAACACTTTGTACGAAATATTGAACAAGTATAAAACTGTATCAAAAAAATAAACAGAATATCGAAACAAGATATGAACAGATGTTTTATCAAATTAGACCTATAATTTGATAAAGTGATTTCTCCTCAAGACCTATTGAGAATCAATCAGATTAGTATTCGAAACGCGTCGAATAAAAACCAAGTTTTGATGAAAAGCATTCACCAGAAAAACACAAAGTGTTCTCAATTCTTCAACATTCAATAATCCGCCTCCATTACAACTCTAATGCCACTATTTATAGGCAAAAGTGGCCTGACAAAATAAACTAAACTAATACAAGCTGTTCTTAAAATACTGAAAAGATAATAAAAGGTTCCCCATGGCACTTGCAAACAAAAGTAAAAGCTGGGCTTTGTCTCCAAGTTGAAAGTTGACAGCCGCCCTTTTTGCCAAGAATCCTGCTGCTTTTGTAAGAGAAAGCTGAACATTCTTTTATTGTTTAATTGCCACTTGAATTTGCTCCCCTCCCCAAGATGCAAGTTGTCTTTAAGTTACCCCAATTCCGATTATCAATGTAACTCCAGGCCTCGTTTCAGTTCTCTCGCCCAAGTACGTTGGAGTATGGTCGAGGTGTTTTATGTCAATTCTTACTTCGTCTTCTTCACTTGGAGTAGTCGGTTTCGTATCATTCCCTCCTTCTTTAAAAGGAATTGTCCTCAATTCCGCAATCCCATTGTCGTCAAGGTAAGGGGATAGATCACCTACGTTGAAAGTAGCATGTACTCCGTAATCACCCGGAAGTTCTAACTTGTAAGCATTGTCATTCACCTTCGCAATTATTTTAAATGGTCCCTCAGCTCGTGGCATTAACTTGTTCTTACGCTTACTCGGGAATCGTTCCTTCCTCAAATGTAACCAAACTAATCTCCAACCTCGAATAGTCTCGGCCTTCTTTGCTTATTCGACTTCCTTTTGTATGCCTCGTTTATTTCCTTGATTCGATCCCGCACCTGTTCGTGTAATTTCATCATTGATTTCAGCTTCGACTCCGCATCCTTATGCACTAATTCGTCACTTGGTAGTGGAATTAGATCTAGTGGTATGTAAGGATTCAGTCCGTAAACTACTTCAAATGGAGAGTGTGCCGTGGCATGAGTAGGAGATCGATTATAAGCAAACTCCGCATGTGCCAGTTTCAGATCCCAGTCCTTTTGTGTTTTGTTCACCAAGCCTCGCAACAGCGTCCCCACCTTCCTCCATAATGTGTTCCAAAAATAGCTTAGAAACTTTGAGTCCCGGTCCGAAACAATAGTTTTTGGAACTCCATGTAATCGCACCACCTCCCGGAAATACAAGTCAGCAACATTACTCGCATCATCGGTTTTGTGACAAGGAACAAAATGAGCCATCTTTGAAAAACGATCGACGACCACCATAATCGCATCCTTACCTCGTTGGGTTCGAGGCAAAGCCACAATGAAATCCATTGAGACATCTTACCATGGTCTCTCCGGAATCGGTAAAGGTGTGTAGACTCCTGGTTTGAACGAACTCTTCGCAACATGGCACGTCACACATTTACTAATTATATTATGAACATCCCCCTGCATCCTTGGCCAATAAAAATGTTCTTTAAGCACCTCCAATGTCTTGGCCGAACCAAAGTGGCCAGCCAAACCTCCCCCATGAGCCTCTCGAACCAGCAATTCTCGAATCGTGTGCCTTGGTAGACAAAGCCGATTTTCCTTAAAAAGAAGGCCCTCCTGTATCGAAAATTCTCCCACCGGGCCAGGTTTGCACCGGACGAAGGTCTCGCCAAAATCCGCATCACCTTCGTAATACTCCTTTACTGTATCGAATCCAAGTAATCGAACATCAAGAGTGGCGAGTAAGGCATAACGCCTAGACAATGCATCTGCCACAATATTGCTCTTGCCATCCTTATACTTCGATGAAAAGTGAAACGATTGTAAGAATTCCACCCACTTCGCATGCCTGGGACTTAACTTGTGTTGCCCGTTAATGTACTTCAAAGATTCATGGTCCGAGTGTATGATAAAATGCCTTGGCCGAAGATAGTGACTCCAATGATCTAGAGCCCTCACAATAGCATAAAACTCCTTGTCGTACGTACAATAATTGAGACGAGCACCGTTTAACTTCTCTGAAAAATAAGCAATAGGTCTCTTCCCCTGAATGAGAACCGCTCCAATGCCAACTCCGCTAGCATCACACTCTACCTCAAACGGTTGCGAAAAATCAGGTAATGCTAAGATTGGTGCTTCGCACAACTTCGCCTTTAAATTTGTAAATGACTCCTGAGCAGCCCTGCTCCAATTAAACGTGCCCTTCTTCAAACATTCGGTTATTGGGCTTGCAATGGTACTGAAGTCTCGAATGAATCTTCGGTAAAATGAAGCCAATCCGTGGAACGATCTAACCTCCGTCACTGTAGTGGGAACTGGCCAGGACTTAATTGCTTCGATCTTCGCTTGATCGACCGACACTCCATTCTTTGAAACAATATAGCCAAGAAAGACTATATTTTCAACCAAAAATGAGCACTTCTCCCTTTTTCCATACAGCTTCTGGTCTCTAAGGGTTTCGAAGACTTGCCTCAAGTGTTCGAAATGTTCTTGCAACGATCGGCTGTAGATCAAAATATCATCTAAGTATACAACCACAAATTTCCCTAAAAATGGCTTAAGTACCTCATTCATCAAGCGCATGAAAGTACTCGGCGCATTTGTAAGACCGAACGGCATAACGGTCCATTCATACAGCCCGTGTTTAGTTTTGAAGGCTGTCTTCCACTCATCTCCTTCTCGCATTCGAATCTGGTGATAACCACTTCGTAGATCAACTTTTGAAAAGATCACTGATCCGTGTAATTCGTCCAACATGTCATCAAGCCTCGGAATCGGAAATCGATACTTGATGGTTATATTGTTCACAGCTCGACTGTCAATACACATCCTCCAAGATCCGTCTTTCTTCGGAACCCGATACCTATAACCGCACAAGGACTTAGGCTTTCTCGAACATACCCACGATCCATCAGTTCTTCGATTTGGTTTTGTAATTCCCTTGTCTCCTCGGGATTACATCTATAGGCAGCTTTGTTAGGGAGCGACACACCCGGTATGAGGTCGATCTGATGTTCAATCCCACGAATTGGTGGCAAACCCGACGGTAATTCTTCGGGAAAAACATCCGCAAATTCGTGCAATAAGGCATCCATCCTTTTGTTTCGTACAACCATGTTACCATCCCGTGTCTCCTTTAGAACCAACAAGTACACGCATTTGCCATCATCAATAGCATGTTCCACCTCCCGTTCGCTAGCAAACATGGCCAGTTTTGGCTTTTCACTCCTACTAGAACTCATAGAGTGAATAGCTTGAGGTGACATTGGTTTAAGCACAATCTTCTTGCCTTTATCCCGTAACTCGTACTCATTGCTTCTTCCTCGGTGTAAAACGTCCCTATCAAACATCCATGGTCTTCCCAACAGTACATGGCATGCATCCATCGGGAGTACATCACATAATACGTTGTCTTCATATGAACCCATGGCTAGTCCAATCCTCACTTGTTTAGTCACCCTTATTTTGCTCCCATCATCGACCCAATGCAAAGTGTAAGGTTTCGGGTGAGCCGTAGTGGTCAGCCCGAGTTTAGTCACCATCTCGCTGGAAGCGACGTTGGTGCAACTCCCTCCATCAACGATCAGACTACACCATTTCTTTCCTACTTGACACTTCGTGTGAAATATTTGATTCCGCTGTTCCGAATCAATCGATACAGCTTTGGCTTGTAGCGTTCGCAGAACTAAAGCCGTGTCATAGCTTGGAGCATCGTAAGTCTCGCATTCTTCTCCTTCTTCATCCTTCATGTCGAGATCAAATACGTCACCCAGTCTTTCTTCCTCAATTAACAACTCGTCTCGGATCGTGACAGCTTCCCTTAGTGTCACCACTCGCTTGTTCGGACAAGCATTTTGATAATGCCCGAATCCTTGACATTTGAAACATCTCACTTTAGCCAAACTCGTCTCCTTCGGTACATAGGGTACAGTTGCCTTAGCGGGAATCGCAACAGGAACCGGAGTCGGTACAGTTGCCTTAGCAGCTGAACTAGATCCGACGCTTGGGTTTCCAAACTTGACTGGAAACTCGGGTTTATACATCTTTATCCTGTTTTGAGCTTCTAACTTCACACATAACCCACATAAAGTATCGAAGTCCTCGTATGGATACAGTTCCACCGAGTTAGCTATGCTTCGGTTTAAGCCACGCAAGAATCGCGACATCTTCTGTTCCTCATTCTCCTCTATCTCTCCCATTAAGGTTAGATTCTCAAATTCCTCAATGTACTCACTGACATTTAACTTTCCCTGCATGAGATCTGCAATCTTCCTGTACAAGGATAACCGGTGTGATGTTGGCACATATCTTTTACAAAGTTTTCTTTTTAATGACTCCCACGAACGGATCTTTTCTTTCCCCGCACGAGCTCTTCGTGTTTTCATTCCTTCGTACCAAAGTGAAGCTCCTTTCCCCAACTTGAGAATTGCATACTTACACCTTTTCTCATCGTCAAGGTCTTTAAATTCGAACATACGATCAATTTTTCGTTCCCATTCCAGGTAAACTTCAGGGTCTGTCCCTCCAACGAACTCTGGAAGCTCGTTCACCTTAAACTCTTCGACATGGCCTGAGGGTCGTTCATAGTCACCACGCCTAGGTTGCCAACGCTGGTCGCGTTGTTCTGGTACGTCACGCAATGCGTCACGAAGTTTTGCCAAGAAATCAGCGTCGTTGAGATCCATAATGCCAAAGATCAAGAACTTGGGCTCCGATGCCACTTATGATACGAATTCTCACTGGTTATGCGAATTCGCTATCGATACAGCGGAAGTCCTTTTTGACGAGCGGAAGCTATCGACAAGAAACTGTCGGGAACTGGTGACAATACCGCCATAAAGAATAATATCAAGCGAGTGATGAAGGCGGTGATTCGATACAGCCACAAGACAGAAAACACGTTCGAAGGATCGAACAACACTTTGTACGAAATATTGAACAAGTATAAAACTGTATCAAAAAATAAATAGAATATCGAAACAAGATATGAACAGATGTTTTATCAAATTAGACCTATAATTTGATAAAGTGATTTCTCCTCAAGACCTATTGAGAATCAATCAGATTAGTATTCGAAACGCGTCGAATAAAAACCAAGTTTTGATGAAAAGCATTCACCAGAAAAACACAAAGTGTTCTCAATTCTTCAACATTCAATAATCCGCCTCCATTACAACTCTACTGCCACTATTTATAGGCAAAAGTGGCCTGACAAAATAAACTAAACTAATACAAGCTGTTCTTAAAATACTGAAAAGATAATAAAAGGTTCCCCATGGCACTTGCAAACAAAAGTAAAAGCTGGGATTTGTCTCCAAGTTGAAAGTTGACAGCCGCCCTTTTTGCCAAGAATCCTGCTGCTTTTGTAAGAGAAAGCTGAACATTCTTTTATTGTTTAATTGCCACTTGAATTTCCTCCCCTCCCCAAGAAGCAAGTTGTCTTTAAGTTACCCCAATTCCGATTATCAATGTAACTCCAGGCCTCGTTTCAGTTCTCTCGCCCAAGTACGTTGGAGTATGGTCGAGGTGTTTTATGTCAATTCTTACTTCGTCTTCTTCACTTGGAGTAGTCGGTTTCGTATCATAGAGTTCCACGGAATTAGCAATATTTTTATTCAAACCTCGTAGGAAACGGGACATCCGTAATTCTTCGCTTTCTTCAAGTTCTCCCATCAAGGATAAGTTTTCAAACTCCTCGATGTACTCCTCGACACTTAGCTTTCCTTGCGTGAGGTCAAAAATTTTTCGATAAAAACTTAACTTGTGTGTAGCCGGGACATATCTTTTTCGTAGTTTCTTTTTTAGAGAATCTCACGAACGTATCTTCTCCTTGCCGGCACGAACTCTTTGTGTCTTCATTCGCTCAAACCAAAGGGAAGCTCCCTTTCCAAGTTTGAGAATCGCATACTTGCAACGTACCTCGTCATTGAGATCCTTGAACTGAAACATTCGTTCAATTTTCCTTTCCCACTCCAAATAAGCCTCGGGATCGGTGCCGCCTACGAACTCCGGAAGTTCGCTTGTCTTGTATTCATCAGCATGTCGTGGTGCATGCATGGTGTCGTATCCTCGTCGTGCCTGGATTCTGGGCTCCGGTAAGCCGCGAAGAACGTCACGTAGTTGTGCTACTTCTTCATCGGTGAATGCTATCTTCTTGAGTAACGTCGAGAACCGTGAGACAAATGTCTCCGATACCACTTATGATACGAATTACATATGTAAGTGTACGTAAAGCGTATGAAATACAACGGAAGATTATTACGTTTGGAAAAGTATCACAATATCGATCAAAAGTACAAGGGGTGACCGAATTTGATGGTATCCGCTCTGTAAATCAACTTTTGAGAATATAACTGAGCCATGCAACTCGTCTAACATGTCGTCTAGTCTCGGGATGGGGAATCGATACTTGACGGTGATGTTATTCACGGCTCTACTGTCAATGCACATCCGCCATGATCCGTCCTTTTTTGGTACAAGTAGGACTGGAACCGCACACGGACTTAAACTCTCTCGGACATATCCGTGACTCATGAGTTCTTCAATTTGACGTTTTAGTTCTTTGGTTTCTTCGGGATTACAACGATACGCCGCCTTGTTCGGCAATGGAGCTCCTAGTATAAGATCAATTTGGTGTTCGATTCCGCGGATAGGTGGTAATCCCACCGGCAAGTCTTCGGGAAAGACATCCGCGAACTCGTGCAACAGTGTATTTATCTCTTCTTCGTGGTGTGATTTTGTAGCAAGGTTTCGAGTCTCTTTGATCATTATTAAATAAACACGTTCGCCATCGTCAATGGCGTGTTCGACTTCCTTTTCGTTTGCAAACATCATGAGCTTCGGTCCTTCGACTTTTTTTGAACTCATTGTTCGGATAGCTTGAGGTGACATAGGTTTAAGAACAATTTTTTTACCTTTGTCTCGCAACTCATACTCGTTGCTCCTCCCTCGATGTAGTACGTCCCGATCAAATAGCCAAGGTCTTCCCAACAACACGTGACATGCGTCCATCGGTAGTACATCGCATATAATATCATCACCATACGAACCCATGGTGAGTCCGACCTTCACTTGTCTTGATACTCTCACTTTATTTCCATCATCGAGCCAATGGAGTGCATATGGCTTTGGATGAGCCGTAGTGGTTAGCCCGAGTTTTGATACCATCTCGCTTGATGCCACATTCGTACAACTTCCACCGTCAATGATCAAGCTACACCATTTCTCTCCGACACGACACTTCGTGTGAAAGATTTGATCTCGTTGTTCTATGTCACTCGAGGCCGCCTTCGTTTGTAACATGCGAAGGACGAGGTTCGTGTCATAATTCGGGGCATCATATGCCTCGCAATCTTCTTCTTCGTCGTCGGCTTCCAAGTTAAAGATGTCTTCAATTCTTTCTTCTTCGGCTAATAATTCTTCTCGGACGGCTATGGCTTCTCGTAACGTCACTATTCTTCGATTTGGACAAGCACTTTGATAGTGTCCGAATCCTTGACATTTGAAACACCGAACTTTAGATAAGCTTGTTTCCTTTGGCATGAGAGGAGTTTTTGGAATGGTAGTAACGGGTGGACTCGCCGTGATAGTTTTTGGAAACGAGCTAGAACTCGTGCCAAAGTTGATATTTCCGAATTTAGGTGGAAATTCGGGTTTCGAAAATTTTGTCTTGTTTTGAGTTTCCAACTTTATGCAAACTCCGCACAAAGTATCAAAGTCGGGATAG
The DNA here is from genome assembly GCA_033398695.1 of Orobanche coerulescens. Taxonomy (NCBI): domain Eukaryota; kingdom Viridiplantae; phylum Streptophyta; class Magnoliopsida; order Lamiales; family Orobanchaceae; genus Orobanche; species Orobanche coerulescens. Next base: position 113,447,299 of record CM065802.1, on the reverse strand, counting down.
GGGTAGAGTTCCACGGAATTAGCAATGTTTCTATTCAAGCCTCGTAAGAAACGGGACATCCGTAATTCTTCGCTCTCTTCAAGTTCTCCCATCAAGGTTAAGTTTTCAAACTCTTCGATGTATTCTCCTACACTTAGCTTTCCTTGTGTGAGGTCAGAAATTTTTCGATATAGACTTAACTTGTGTGTAGCCGGTACATATCTCTTACGTAGTTTCTTTTTTAGAGAATCCTACGAACGTATCTTTTCTTTACCGGCCCGAACTCGTTGTGTCTTCATTCTTTCGAACCAAAGGGAAGCTCCCTTTCCAAGTTTGAGAATCGCGTACTTGCATCGTTTCCCGTCATCGAGGTCCTTGAACTCAAACATTCGTTCAATTTTTCTTTCCCACTCCAAATAAGTCTCGGGATCGGTGCCACCTACGAACTCCAGAAGTTCGGTTGTCTTGAATTCATCCGCATGTTGTGGTGCATGCATGGCATCGTATCCTCGTCGTGCCTGGATTCGGGGCTCCGGCAAGCCTCGAAGAACGTCACGCAATTTGGCTATTTCGTCATCGATGAATGCCATCTTCTTGAGTAACGTCGAGAATCGTGAAACGAATGTCTCCGATACCACTTATGATACGAATTACGTATATAAGTGTACGTAAAACGTATAAAATACAACGGAAGGTTATCACGGTTTTTACAAGTATCAAAGTAACAACGAAAATACAAGGTGGTGGCCGAATTTATATGGTTTCGGCCGTGAGGTAGTGTAGTGTATGGGATTGAATGTGTTTTATCGAATTAGACCTATAACTTGATAAAGATAATCTCTCCTCAAGACCTATTGAGAATTGATCAATTTATAATTTGAGACGCGTCGAAATAATAACCAAAGTTTTGTTGAACTCGTTCAACGTATATTTCAAGAGAAATACAAGTTTATAACTTTCAAGATGCATACAACAACAATGTGAACTACTATATATAGTAGTATACAAACAATAAGGAGATAAAAAAAACAAGAAAAAAACGAAAATACAAGTCTTCTTCCTAGCATGCTTCGGCCGAAACTTCAAGGGTGTGGGGGAGGAGATCTTCAAGATCTTGTGTAAGATATGAAGGCTTTGATGAGTCTCTTTATGCATGCTTTGGCCGAAAATTCAAAGGTGTGGGGAAGGAGATCTTCAAGATTTTGGACAAGATAGAGTTTGATAAAAAATCTTCATGCATCTTGGACTAAATCGGCCGAATCTACCATAATTTGGACCGATTTCGAGTCCAACGTTAATTTCGTCGCCATGTTTATGTAACTCTAGTTCCGATTAATAACGTAACTCCAATTCGCGTGTTCTTCTCGCCCAAGTATGATGATGCGTGGGCGTGTAACTTTGTATCGTCGTTGATGTCGATTTTTAATGACTTCTCTTCGATTGGGATAGTTGATATCGTATCATCTCCTCCGAAGGTGGATTTTATTTCTTTAAGTTTGAAAGTGAGCAGGTTAGCATTTGAGGGAGGGCCTTGGCTGATTCAGGGCCAGTCCATTCTCCTTACCCGGTGGAAGCCTGGTATGTCTCTTACGAAGGTTCAACCTAAATATGTCCCTATTTGGGTGAAACTTCGCAACGTCCCTCTTGAGTATTGGACTGAAGAGGGGCTCAGTGTCACTGCTAGTGCTATAGGGGAGCCTTTTTTTGCTGACGTCATGTTAGATGCTGATACTAGCCCGATTCGCTCGTTCCTTATGGTTCTTCCATTTGATGGTGATTGTCCTTCTATTAGGAGGATCCATGTCGAGTATGAATGGTTACCACATCGGTGTGGTGTTTGTAGAGTTTTTGGGCATCGTGATCAGGTTTGCCCGAGCACTTCTAAGCCTTCGGTTCAAAAGCAGGTTAAGCAGGCTCGTATTTATGTGGCTAAGCCTGCTCCCTCAGGCGTGCATGGTCCGGGGTCCTCGTTGGGTGCAGTTACGGTTGGGGTCGCTCGGCCGGGGTTGGCCTGTTGTCGATTCAGGGGCCTGGTGTGGTGTTAGCTGGGGGCACTGGAGGTCGTAGTGCTGGTTTGGGCCCGTTGAGTAGTGTCTCCACTTTCTCCTTGGTTACTACCAGCTCTCCTATCGTGTCGCCTAGGAGGGCTTCTGCTGGTATGTATGAGCCGTCTCACAACAGGTTTGTGGCTCTTTCTGGTATCGCCGATGATATTGAGGTTGACATTCCTGAGTTTGTCGGCACGTCGCTTTCTTCTACTTCTTCTCCTTTGGGCCCTATTATTGATGCAGCCCGTGTCGATGTTGTTAAATGATCCCTATTTCTGTGTGGAATGTTCGTGGACTTAACCGGACTGAGCATCAGATCTCGGTTCGGGAGGTAATTAGTTCGTTTAATCTTTGTTGTATTGCTCTTCTCGAGACACGTGTCTCGGTTGGTAACTTTGGGCGTGTTTCTTCATTTATTTCTGGCTCTTGGAAGTGGTTCTCTGATTACGGTTGTGGGCCTGGGAAGATGATCTGGATTGGTTTGGATCCTGGTTCTGTGTCTGTTGATATTATTGCATTGGAGTCGCAGTTTATTCATTGTCGTATTACTCTGTTGCTCGACTCGTCCTGGTTTTTGGTTACCTTTGCTTATAGATCTAATGATCTTATTGAGAGGCGGCTGTTGTGGCAGTACCTCACTGATTTCTCGGTTCTACATGCCGCTGAGCCTTGGGTCATTATGGGTGATTTTAATGCTGTTCTGGACACTAGTGAGATCTTGGGGGGGGAAGCTCCTCACTCTGACGATGATCCCCCCTAGTGGAGTTCAGAGAGCTTTGCAGGCGTGCGGATTTTGAGACTCTTCCGATGGTAGGCTCTTGGTTCTCCTGGCATAACAAGAGCCCGTCTCCTCGATCTTTATGGAAACGCCTTGATAGGGTATTGGGTAACCCGCAGTGGTTTATTGATCATGCTGATCGTACTTACTCTTGTGATCTGCCGCGGATCTCTGATCATAGCCCCCTTATTCGGGGTCTTGATAGTTTGCCTCGCTGCAGAGGTAAAATGTTCAGATTTGATAATTTCCTGGCTGACTCTGAGGCTTTCCTCCCGGTGGTTTGGGACATTTGGCGTCACCATATTGTTGGGGCCCCGTTTTATGCGATTTGTCGTAAGTTGGACGCCCTTAAGCCAGTTTTTCGCGCGATGAGGAAGAGGAAAGGCGATCTGGCATTGAATGTTGCTGCTGCTACTTCATTCCTATCTTCTTCTCAGAGTATTCTCAGGGACCATCCCATGGACGATTCGGTTTTATTGTTGGAGAGATGTTGTCGGTGGGTTTTCTCGGTTGCTGTGGCTCAGGAACAGTCCTCGCTCAGGCAGCGCGCCAAGTTGGCTTGGCTGAAGGATGGGGATCAGTGTACTGCCTTCTTCTTCCGGCGGATTGCTTCTAGGCGAGTGAGATCTCGTATCTATAGGCTTAATACGGAGGATGGTACTGAGCTGTCGGACCCTGCTCTTATTAAGAACGAGGTTGTTGGGTTCTATGAGAGACTGTTGGGTTACTCTAATCGGATTATGCCTTTGTCGCTCAGCAAGGTTAGTCCTTTTATTTCGGCTTCTCTTTCTCCTGCTGATGCGGTTCACATGGTTAGACCTGTTACTGCCGATGAGGTTCGGTCTGTGTTCTTCGAGTTTGATAAGGACAAGGCCCCGGGCCCTGATGGTTTTAATGCTGCTTTTTACCGGCGGGCTTGGCCGATTGTGGGGGGTGAGATTTCGTTTGCTATTATGCATTTCTTTGCTACCGGGAAGTTTGTCAGGCAGATCAATTCTACGATCATTTCTCTTGTTCCGAAAGTAGCCTTGCCTAGGAGCATGTCGGATTTTAGACCGATCTCTTGTTGCAACTTACTATATAAGGCTATTTCGAAAATTATTGTTCACCGTATGCGTGATAGCTTGGATGCCTTGATTGACCCGGCTTAGATTGCTTTTATTCCTGGGAGAAGGATTAGTGATAATATCCTTCTTGCCCAGGAACTTCTTCATGGTTATGGGCAGAGTCGGATGCCTAGACGGTGTGTGTTTAAAGTTGACCTTATGAAAGCTTATGGCACTGTTGAGTGAGATTTTGTTCTGATTGCTCTGCAGTGTATGGGTTTCCATCAGTCGTTCATTGCCTGGATCAGGGAGTGCATCACCACTACTGCCTTTTCGGTGTCCTTGAATGGTGATGCTGAGGGGATCTTTAGAGGTCGTAGGGGTCTTCGGCAGGGAGACCCCATCTCCCCTTATCTCTTTGTTATTGTTATGGAGGTGCTTCATGGTATTATTACTCGTGAGATTGCTCAGACCCCGGGGTTTCGATACCACTGGAAATGTGAGGCCACCCGTACCTTCATGCTCGCCTTTGCTGATGATCTCCTCCTTTTCTGTAATCCAGACGAGGTCTCGATTGGTGTTATTAAGAGGTGTATTGATATCTTTGATTCTCTTTCGGGGCTGCGTGCTAACCCTGGGAAGAGTAATTTTTTCCTCTCGGCGAGTGCTTTGGAGCAGGGGGCTCAGGTTGAGCAGTTATTAGGATTTCAGATGGGCCAGCTCCCTGTGAGGTATTTGGGAGTCCCATTATTTTCATCGAAGCTCACGGTGGCTCAGTGCTCTCCTTTGCTTGACGGGATTGATGGTCGGGTGAGTGAATGGGCTTGTAGATCTCTGTCCATGGCCGGTCGTTGTCAGCTTATTCGGTCTGTGTTATCTGCTCTTCACATTTATTGGGCCTGTATTTTTATCCTGCCTAAGGGCGTGCTTGTCCTTATTGAGAAGAGTTTAAGGCGTTTTCTATGGAAAGGTTCTCGTGACTCTGGGCATGCTAAAGTAGCTTGGTCTAAGGTTTGCTTGCCTGTAGAGTGTGGTGGCCTTGGTATTACTCCGCTGAGGGTTCAGAATCAGGCCCTTATGACCCGCCATATCTGGGCTCTCCCGGGCCGGGTTCTCTGCCTGCTTTGGGTTAGCTGGGTTCGTTCGTATAGAGTTCAGCAGTGTTCTTTTTGGGATATCCCTATCTCCACTGCGTCTTCTTGGTATTGGAAACAGCTGCTGAAGTTGCATCCCCTTGTCATGGGAGCGTTTCAGTATTCTATTGGTGATGGCACTTCCTTCCGTTTATGGTCGGATCCTTGGCACTCTATGGGTTTGATTAGGCATTCTCTGCCTAGAGCGCCCCTTTGGACTGGCATTGATGTGCATGCCCGTCTTGGCTCTGTTATTTCTGATGGTCAATGGGTTTGGCCTGTGGTTGACCGTCCTGGGTTCCAGCAGGTTGTTTCTGCCCTCCCTCCTATCTATGGAGGCCAGGATCACATCTCTTGGAGACCGCATAGCTCAGGTTCCTATCCTTCCTCGTCCGCTCTTCGTTTCCTTAGAGCATATTCTCCTCCTGTTCTGTGGGCCCCTCTGCTTCTTGGTCCCGGGAAGATTCCCAGGCACTCCTTCATATTATGGTTGGCTATTCAGGAGCGTCTGTCGACTATGGATAAGCCTTGGCTGCAGCATGAAGATGGTATTTGTGTCCTTTGTGGGATGGCGTTAGAGTCTCATTCTCACTTATTCTTCATGTGCCCTTACTCTAGTAGGTGTATCTCTATTGCTAGGAGGGAGGTTAAATTTTGCTGGACTCAATCGGAGTGGAGTACGGGTATTCTTTGGGCGGCTAGGAGGTGGCGAGGAAAGCATGTGGTTAACGTGGCTTACCGTATCTTTTTAGCGGCATTGGTCTACTTACTCTGGCAGGAGCGTAATGAGCGGAGATTCGATCAGAGGCGTCGTGATCCTCACACAGTTACCTTCCAGGGTATTGGTCTTGTTCGTGATATTATCTCTCAGCGTTGGCCGCCTCATTCATTATCTGCGGTCACTGTTAGGCGTATTTGGAAGGTGGCTTGGTAGTTCCATTGTAACTCTTTTATTATTTTCTGTTTCGTGTTGTTGGTGCACCTTCTGTATTGGTTGCTGGGTACTGGCCTGCCTTGTTGGCCAATCTTTTTTATTTAATGCAATTGACTTTTCCCAAAAAGAAACGTGCTGTTTCGAGTTTCGTTGTTTGGAGGTTACCTAGTCTTTTACATTCGGCCAAGTTCCTGCCCTGTTGCTGTATCGAACTGCTGTCACCATTTCCTGACAATTTCTTGCCGATTCGCTTCTGCTCGTCAAAACAGCTTCCTGCTGTATTGATAATGAATTCGCATCATCACCGAGAATTCGCATCAGTGTTTCACCTCATTCTCACTAGCAAACATCGTAAGTTTCTGTTTTTCCATTTGGCTAGAATGGCTTGAGGTGCCATTGGTTTAAGCACAATCTTCTTGCCTTTATCCCGTAATTCATACTCGTTACTCCTTCCTCGATGTAGAACATCTCTATCAAATAGCCATGGTTATTCCAAGCGTATATGGCATGCATCCATTGGAGTACATCACAAAATACGTCGTCACCATATGAACCCATAGTTAAACCGACCCCTACCTGTTTCGAAACTTTCACTTTACTCCCATCATCGAGCCAATATAACGCGTAGGGTTTTGGATGAGTAGTAGTGATGAGGCCGAGCTTCGTCACCATCTCGCTTGAAGCTACATTAGTACAACTTCCCCCATCGATTATCAAACTACACTATTTGTCCTTGATTTGTCACTTGGTGTGGAATATTTGGTCTCGTTGTTCCGTATCCCTCGAAACTGTTTTGACTTGTAAAGTGCGAAGGACTAGACTCGTATGATAATATGGAGCATCGTAAGCCTCGCACTCCTCTTATTCTTTGGCGTCTACGTTAAACACGTCACCGAGCCTTTCTCTTTCGTCTTCTACTAACAATTTTTCCCGGACCTCAAGAGCTTCCCTTAGTGTCACCACCCGCTTGTTCGGACAAGCATTTTGGTAATGACCGAACCTTTGACACTTGAAACATCGTACCTTTGTCAAACTCATTTCCTTCGGTACGTAGGGGGCTTAAGGAATCGCAATAGGGGCAGGAGTCGGTACGGTCGTTTTAGTAGCTGAACTGGAACCGATATTTGGGTTTCCAAATTTGGATGGAAACTCGGGTTTATACAATGATACGAATTCTCACTTGGGAGTCGAATTCGCTCTCGATACAGCGGAAGTCCTTTTGATGAACGGAAGCTATCGACAAGAAACTGCTTGAATCAGACAATACTACATAAAGAATAATATCAAGCGAGTGATGAAGGCGGTGATTCGATACAGCCACAAGACAGGAATTTGACCCAAATGAAAAGACTCGAAACAACACGTTTCGTTCGGAAGCGACTTTAAGACAGGAAACAAGTTCGAAGGATCGAACAATACTTTATGCGAAATATCGGACAAGTATACAACTGTATCGAAAAATAAACAGAATATCGAAACAAGATATAAACAGGTGTTTTATCAAATTAGACCTATAATTTGATAAAGTGATTTCTCCTCAAGACCTATTGAGAATCAATCAGATTAGTATTCGAAACGCGTCGAATAAAAACCAAGTTTTGATGAAAAGCATTCACCAGGAAAAAAAAACACAAAGTGTTCTCAATTCTTCAACATTCAATAATCCTCCCATTACAACTCTACTGCCACTATTTATAGGCAAAAGCAGCCTGACAAGATAATTTAAACTAATACAAGCTGAGCTTAGAATAATAAAAGATAATAAAAAGGTTCCTCATGTCACTTGTGGACAAAAGTAAAAGCTGGGTCTTTGCCTCCAAGTTGTTTGTTGACACCGCCCTTTTGCCAAGAATCCTGCCGCTTTTGTAAGAGAAAGTGAACAGTCTTTTATTTGTTTAGTTGCCACTTGATCCTTTTCCCCTCCCCAAGGTGCTGCTTGTCTTTTGTTTAAGTTACTCCAATTCCGACTATCAAGGTAACTCCGTGCCTCGTTTCTGTTTTCTCGCCTAAGTAGGTTGTAGTGCGATCGAGGTGTTTTACGTCAATTCTTACTTCATCTTCTTCGCTTGGAGTATTCGGCCGTATGATCCCCTCCCCTTTAAGAGGAATTGTCCTCAATTCCGCAATCCCGTCATCATCAAGATAAGGAGAAAGATCACCTATGTTGAAAGTAGCATGCACTCCATAGTCGCCCTAAGTTCTAATTTGTAAGCATTGTCGTTCACCTTCGCAACTATTTTAAATGGCCCCTCGGCTCGTGGCATTAACTTATTCTTACGCTTACTCGGGAATCGTTCCTTCCTCAAATGTAACCAAACTAAATCTCCAACCTCGAATAGTCTCGGCTTTCTTTGCTTGTTCGACTTCCTTTTGTACGCCTTGTTTATTTCTTTGATTCGATCCCGCACCTGTTCGTGTAATTTCATCATTGATTTTAGTTTTGACTCCGCATCCTTATGCACCAATTCGTCACTTGGTAGTGGAATTAGATCTAGCGGCATGTAAGGATTCAGTCCGTAAACTACTTCAAATGGAGAGTGTGCAGTGGCATGAGTAGGAGATCGATTATAAGCAAACTCCGCATGTGCCAGTTTCAGATCCCAGTCCTTTTGTGTTTTGCTCACCAAGCCTCGCAACAGCGTCCCCAGTGTTCGATTCGTTACTTCAGTTTGTCCGTCGGTTTGAGGATGGGGGCGATTTTTTTTCCCTCTTTCTCGGCCATTTTTTTCATCCCTGATCTCCTTTATGTAAATCTTGCTTAGTTTTTTCATTCACAAGTTTGATTCGGGGCTCTATTTCCTTCCTGCCGGTATTTTTAGTTCAATTTTTCATTACAGTTTTTTTGTTGGCAATTTGAGGTTCGACGATCTGCTAGTGTGCGCGGTCCGTGGTCGCGACTCCACGATTTGATCTGCTGCTTTGGGCGATTGTGGTGTTCGGCTTCATCTACCTCCGTATTGGTGCACGGATTTTTTTGGAGGTGCGATTTGTTGCAGGGTGTTGTATGACATCATCCACCGCATGTGGGTCTTCTTCTTCGCCAGTTGCGGAGGCTTGCCTACCTGTTATAATCAATGGGATGTTTCCTCCACCAACTGTCGGCGCCGGAGATAGTCCATCTCTGGACACTGTTCCTGGTCCTCCCGTGACGCAGGGATTTGATGTTCATGGATTTCATGATTTGGGGGTGAAGGTGTTATGTTCTTCTGATTCTAATAAGCTTAAGCTTAAACTCGATGGAATTTGGGGTGACTCGTGCCTGGCTGCTCCTCCTGTCGCCGGCGGCGGCGTGCTATCGGCCCCGCAGGGTGTTCTTCGTTCAATTCTCAAACCCAGGCGTGACCCGTTGTTTGATTCTCGGCCTGTTATTGGGCTGGGTTCTGGCCCGTTTCCTGGTGCTGGAGCAAGTGGGTCCTTGGCCAGCAGTGGTACTGCTATTAGCACCCTTTCTGGGGTCTCTGTTCCTATTGTACAGGAGTCTCCTGCTCCTTGTAATTGTGACTCTCCTAGATTTAATGGTTCGGCCCCTAAACTGGTTAATAATGTTAATGTTGGTAATGACGACCTTATTAATAGTGTATCTGAATTACCTATATCTTTGAACTTTGGTTCGGTTCCGGTGCTTATTCGGAAGGAATTGCCTCTACCTTCTGCTGTGCTAGGAAATAATTTTGTTAAAAAAAGGGGCCTTCGGTATGTGAAACCTGATTTTCAAAATGGCGAGTTTATTGTCAAACCAGATGCTAGTGTGGGAATTGAAGGTGCTAAGAAGTGGCTTTTCACATTAGTTGGTTATTTTTTGGGGAAAGCCCCTCCTCTTAGCTTGGTCAAGAATTATTTTATGTCGGCGTGGAAGGGGCTTAAGGAGGTGTTCTCCTCTGAGGGGGGATTCTTTTTCTTCAAGTTTGATAGTGAGCGAGTTTTGTCCGAGGCGTTAGAGGGTGGGCCGTGGCTGATTCAGGGCCAGTCTATTTTCCTTACCCGGTGGAAGCTTGGTATGTCCCTTATGAAGGTTCAACCTAAACATGTCCCTGTTTGGGTGAAACTTCGTGATGTCCCCCTCGAGTATTGGACTGACGAGGGGCTTAGTATTACTGCTAGTGCTATAGGGGAGCCACTTTTTCCGATGTTTTCACGAAACTGCGAAAGTGGATTATGCTAGAGTGTGCGTCTTGTTAGACGCCGATACTAGCCCGATTCGCTCGTTCCTTATGGTTATTCCATCGATGGTGATTGTCCTGCATTAGGAGGATCCATGTTGAGTATGAATGGTTACCTCATCGGTGTGGTGTTTGTAGAGTTTTCGGGCATCGTGATCAGGTTTGCCCGAGCACTTCTAAGCCTCCGGTTCAGAAGCAGGTTAAGCAGGCTCGTATTTATGTGGCTAAGCCTGCTCCCTCAGGCGCTCATGGTCTGGGGGCCTCGTTGGGTGCAGTTCGGTTGGGGGTCGCTCAGTGGGGTTGGCCACGATGTCTGCGCTCAGGGGCCCTGAAGTGGTGTTAGCTGGGGGCTCTGGAGGTCGTGTGGCTGGTTTGAGCCCGTTGAGTAGTGTCTCTACTTTCTCCTTGGTTACTACCAGCTCTCCTATCGTGTCGCCTATGAGGGCTTCTGCTGGTATGTTTGAGCCGTCTCACAACAGGTTTGCGGCTCTTTCTGGTCTCACCGATGATATTGAGGTTGAGATTCCTGAGTTTGTCGGCACGTCGCTTTGTTCTAGTTCTTCTTCTTTGGGCCCTTTATCTGATGCAGCCCTTCTCGAGGGTGTTAGATGTTTCCGCTCGCGATGTGGAATGTCCGTGGCTTTGGCCGTCAGGACCATCGTAACTCGGTCCGGAGGTCATTTCTTCTTTTAGTCTTTGTTGTGTCACCTTACTGGAGACGAAAGTCTCGGTTGGTAACTCGAGGCATATTGCTTCTCTGGTTAATGCTTCGTGGCAGTGGTTTTTTGATTATGGAAACGGGCCGGGTAAGCGGATTTGGCTGGGCTGGGATTCCGGCGTGGTCTCTGTTGATATTATTGCTATTGATCCTCAACTTATTCACTGCCGGATTATTTCGCTTATTGACTCGTCCAGTTTCCTAGTTACTTTTGCCTATGGTTCTAATGATGCTATCCAGAGGAGACTTCTTTGGCGCTTCTTGGTGATTTTTACATTACGCATGTTAGCGAGCCTTGGGTGATTATGGGCGACTTTAATGCTGTTTTGGATAGTAGCGAGATCTTAGGTGGAGTGGTGACTCATCATGATGATGAGCTCCCTATGTTGGAGTTCAGGGAGTTCTGTCAGCGTGCTGATCTAGAGACGCTTCCGATGTTGGGCTCCTGGTTCTCTTGGCATAATAAGAGCCCTTCTTCTAGATCCTTGTGGAAACGGTTAGATAGAGTCCTGGGTAATCCGCAGTGGTTTATTTCTCATTCTGACTACTCCTATACTTGCGATTTGCCTCGGACCTCTGATCATAGCCCGCTTATCTTTGGTATTGGTAGCTTGACCCGTCGTAGGGGTAAGATGTTCAGGTTTGATAATTTTCTGGCAGATTCTGATGACTTTCTGCCTGCTGTCTTTGGTATTTGGCATCATCTTATTGTGGGAGCCCCCTTCTTTGCGATTTGCCGGAAGTTAGATGCCCTTAAGCATGTTTTTCGTGCTATGAGGAAGAGGAAAGGGGACTTGGCTATTAATGTGGCTTCAGCGTCAGCTTTCCTTTCTGCAGCCCAGTCTATCCTTAGAGAGTTTCCTTTGTCAGACTCTGCTTTACAGTTAGAAGGGTGTTGCAGGTGGGTGTTCTCTTCCGCTGTTTCCCGAGCGAGTCCTCGCTCGAGCCAGGCCAAGCTAGCGTGGCTCAAGGATGGGGACCAGTGTTCTGCTTTCTTCTTCCGGAGGGTTGCCTCTAGGAGGGCTCGTTCGCGGATTTTTAGGCTGGTTTCTGAGGATGGCATTGACCTGTCTGATCCTGTTCTCATTCGGGATGAGGTAGTTGGGTTCTATGAGAGGTTATTGGGTTCTTCAGATCGGGTTCAGCCTATCTTGTACAATCAGGTGAGACCCTTTGTCTCTTCTTCTCTTCCTCCTGATGTTGCGTTACATATGATCAGACCGGTTTCTGATGAGGAGGTTCGTTCTGTTTTCTTTGGGTTCGATATGAATTCGGCTCCAGGCCCTGATGGGTTTAATACCACTTTTTATCGACGTGCCTGGCCGATTGTTGGGGGTGAGATTACTTACGCTATTAAACATTTTTTCTCCTCGGGTCAATTCGTTAAGCAGATCAATACTACCCTAATATCTCTTGTTCCTAAAGTTGCTTTGCCGAGGAGCATGTCTGACTTTAGACCGATTTCTTGTTGTAACCTTTTATATAAGGCTATTTCTAAGATTATGGTCCATCGTATGCGTGATAGCCTTGATTCCTTGATTGATCCAGCTCAGACAGCTTTTATTCCGGGGAGAAGGATTAGTGATAATATCCTTCTCGCCCAGGAGCTTCTTCATGGTTATGGGCAAAGAGGGATGCCGAGTCGGTGTGTCTTTAAGGTTGATCTTATGAAAGCTTACGACACTATTGAATGGGATTTTGTTTTGATTGCTCTGCAATGTATGGGGTTCCACGGACGTTTATTGCTTGGGTCGGGAGTGTATCACCACTCGGCTTACTCGATCTCCTTGAATGGGGATCTTGAGGGTATCTTTAGGGGCCGTAGGGGGCGAGGCAGGTGACCCTATCTCTCCGTATCTGTTTGTTATTGTTATGGAGGTCCTCCATGGTATTATCGCCCATGAGATCGCTCGGACTCGGGGTTCGATTCCACTTTGGAAGTGTATGGCTACTCGCACCTTCATGCTTGCTTTTGCCGATGACCTTCTCCTTTTCTGTAATCCTGATGTTGTCTCTGTCGGTGTTCTTAAGAAAAGTATTGAGATCTTTGCTTCCCTTTCTGGCCTACGAGCCAACCCGGGTAAGAGTAATATCTTTCTTTCAGCTAGTGCTCAGGTTCAGGGGGTCCAGTTCCAGCAGTTGTTAGGGTTTCATCTAGGTCAGCTTCCTGTGAGGTATTTGGGAGTTCCCTTGATTTCTTCGAAGCTGACAATTGCTATGTGTTCCCCTTTGATTGATTCGATTGAAGGTCGTCTGAGTTCGTGGGCTAGTACTGCTCTTTCCATGGCAGGTCGGTGCCAGCTTATTCGCTCTGTCTTATCTTCTTTACATATTTATTGGGCTAGTAGTTTTATTTTGCCTAAGGGCGTTCTCTCTTTGATTGAGAAACGTATCAGGCGGTTCCTCTGGCGAGGTTCTCATGATTCGGGCCTGGCCAAGGTGGCCTGGGCTAAGGTTTGCTTGGAAGTGGATTGTGGGGGCCGTGGCATCATTCCGTTGAGGCTACAGAATCAGGCTCTGATGGCTCGTCATATCTGGGCTCTTCTCACGGGCTCTAATCGCTCTGTCTGGGTTAATTGGGTTCGGACTTTTAGGTTGCAGCAGTGTTCTTTCTGGGATCTTAGTGTTTCTCCAGCTTCAGCTTGGTATTGGCGTCAGCTTCTGAAACTGCGTCCCCTTGTTATGGGAGCATTTCAGTATTCCATTGGAGATGGCTCATCCTTCTTCTTGTGGTCGGACCCCTGGCATTCTATGGGTGTGATTAGGCATTCTGTTCCTAGAGATCCTCTGTGGTCCGGCATCGACGTGGGTGCTAGGTTTGCTTCGGTTATTGTTGAGGGTTCTTGGGAGTGGCCGGTGGTGGATAGGCCCGAGCTTTTGCAGATTACTTCTGCTTTGCCTCATATTAATGGGGGTCAGGATCGCGTTTCATGGAGACCGCTTAGTTCGGGAATTTTTTCATCCTCTTCTGCTCTTCGGTTCCTCAGAGGTTATTCGCCCCCTGTTCCTTGGGCTCCGCTCTTGCACGGGCCTGGAAAGATCCCGAGGCACTCTTTCATTCTCTGGTTGGCTATTCAGGAGCGGTTATCGACTGTGGATAAGCCTTGGCTTCAGCATATTGATGGGATTTGTGTCCTTTGTGGTATGGCGGTCGAGACGCACTCCCACCTTTTCTTTCAGTGCCCTTATTCTAGGAGGTGTATTTCTATTGCTAGGAGGGCCGTCCGCTTTCGTTGGCCTCACTCTGTGTGGAGCTCGGGGTATTGTGGGGCTGCTAGGAGGTGGAGAGGTAAGCACGTGGTCAACGTGGCTTACCGTATTCTTCTTCTTTGCGTTGGTCTATTTGATTTGGCAGGAGAGGAACGAGAGGAGGTTTGGCCAGAGCCGTCGAGATCCTCATTCGGTTACTTTCCAGGGGATAGGTCTTGTTCGTGATATTATCTCTCATAGATGGCCCGCTCGTTCTCTTTCTACTGTGGCTCTTCGTCGTATTTGGAGGATAGCTTGGTAGTTCCTCTTTTGTTTGTAACTTTCTAGGCTTTGTAGCTTTTGTAGTCATTTGTTCGTAGGCTTTGTTTTCCTACTTTTTCTCTTTGTTACGTTGTTTGGTGCACCATCCTATATGGTTGTCGGGTATTGGCCAGCCTTTTTTGGCCACTCTTATTTTATTTATGCAATTGACTTTTCCCAAAAAAAAAAAAAAAAGCTTGGTTCCCACCTTCCTCCATAATGTGTTCCAAAAGTAGCTTAGAAACTTCGAGTCCCGGTCCGAAACAATAGTTTTCGGAACTCCATGTAATCGCACCACCTCTCGAAAATACAAGTCAGCAACATTACTCACATCATCAGTTTTGTGACAAGGAACAAAATGAGCCATCTTTGAAAAACGATCGACAACAACCATGATCGCATCCTTACCTCTTTGGGTTCGAGGCAAAGCCACAATGAAATCCATGGATACATCTTCCCATGGCCTCTCCAGAATCGGTAAAGGTGTGTAGACTCCTGGTTTGAACGAACTCTTCGCAACATGGCACGTCACACATTTACTGATTATATTATTAACATCCCCCTGCATCCTTGGCCAGTAAAAATGTTCCTTAAGCACTTCTAATGTCTTGGCCGAACCGAAGTGGCCAGCCAAACCTCCCCCCATGAGCCTCTCGAATCAGCAATTCGCAAATCGTGTGCCTGGGTAGACAAAGACGATTTCCCTTAAAAAGAAAGCCCTCCTGTATCGAAAATTCTCCCACCGGGCCTGGTTTGCACCGGGCGAAGGTCTCGCCAAAATCCGCATCACCTTCGTAATACTCCTTTACTGTATCGAATCCAAGCAAATGAACATCAAGAGTGGCTAGTAAGGCATAATGCCTAGACAATGCATCTGCCACAATATTGCTCTTGCCATCCTTATACTTTGATGAGAAGTGAAATGATTGTAATAATTCCACCCACTTCGCATGCCTGGGACTTAACTTGTGTTGCCCGTTAATGTACTTCAAAGATTCATGGTCCGAGTGTATGATGAAATGCTTTGGCCGAAGATAGTGACTCCAATGATCTAGGGCCCTCACAATCGCATAAAACTCCTTGTTGTAGGTACAATAATTCAGACGAGCACCGTTTAACTTCTCGGAAAAATAAGCAATAGGTCGCTTTCCCTGAATGAGAGCCGCTCCAATGCCCACTCCGCTAGCATCACATTCCACCTCAAACGGTTGCGAAAAATCGGGTAATGCTAAGATTGGTGCTTCGCACAACTTCACCTTCAACTTTGCAAATGACTCCTGAACAGCCCTGCTCCAATTAAACGTGCCCTTCTTCAAACATTCGGTTATTGGGCTTGCAATGGTACTGAAGTCTCGAATGAATCTTCGGTAAAATGAAGCTAGTCCATGGAACGATCTAACCTCCGTCACTGTAGTGGGAACCGGCCATGACTTAATTGCTTCGATCTTCGCTTGATCGACCGACACTCCATTCTTTGAAACAACATAGCCAAGAAAGACTATACTTTCGACCAAAAATGAGCACTTCTCCTTTTTCCATACGACCACGGTCTCTAAGGGTTTCAAGACTCGCCTCAAGTGTTCGAAATGTTCTTGCAATGATCATTGTAGATCAAAATATCATCTAAGTATACAACCACAAATTTCCCTAAAAATGGCTTAAGTACCTCATTCATCAAGCGCATGAAAGTACTCGGTGCATTTGTAAGACCGAATGGCATAACAGTCCATTCATACAGCCCGTGTTTTGTTTTGAAGGCTGTCTTCCACTCATCTCCTTCCCGCATCCGAATTTGGTGATAACCACTTCGTAGATCAACCTTTGAAAAGATCACTGATCCGTGCAATTCATCCAACATGTCATCAAGCCTTGGAATCGGAAACCGATACTTGATGGTTATATTGTTCACCGCTCGACTGTCAATACACATCCTCCAGGATCCGTCCTTCTTTGGAACCCGATGTCTGGAACCGCACAAGGGCTTAGGCTTTCTCGAACATATCCACGATCCATCGGTTCTTCGATTTGGTTATGTAATTCCTTTGTCTCCTCGGGACTACATCTATAGCGACTTTGTTAGGGAGTGACACACCGGTATGAGGTCGATCTGATGTTCAATCCCACGAATAGGTGGCAAACCCGACGGTAATTCCTCGGGAAAAACATCCGCAAATTCGTGCAATAAGGCATCCATCCTTTCATTTCGTACAACCACGTCACCATCCCGTGTCTCCTTCAAAACCAATAAGTACACGCATTTGCCATCATTAATAGCATGTTCCACCTCCCGTTCGCTAGCAAACATGGCCAGTTTTGGTTTTTCGCTCCTACTAGAACTCATAGAGTGAATAGCTTGCGGCGACATTGGTTTAAGCACAATCTTCTTGCCCTTATCCCGTAACTCGTACTCATTGCTTCTCCCTCGGTGTAAAACGTCCCTATCAAACATCCATGGTCTCCCCAACAGTACATGGCATGCATCCATCGGGAGTACATCACATAATACGTTGTCTTCATATGAACCCATGGCTAGTCCAATCCTCACTTGTTTAGTTACCCTTATTTTGCTCCCATCATCGAGCCAATGCAAAGTGTAAGGTTTCGGGTGAGCCGTAGTGGTCAGCCCGAGTTTAGTCACCATCTCGCTGGAAGCGACGTTGGTGCAACTCCCTCCATCAACGATCAAACTACACCATTTCTTTCCAATTCGACACTTTGTGTGAAATATTTGATTCCGCTGTTCCGAATCATTCGATACAGCTTTGGCTTGTAGCGTTCGCAGAACTAAAGCCGTGTCATAGCTTGGAGCATCGTAAGTCTCGCATTCCTCTCCTTCTTCGTCCTTAATGTCGAAATCAAATATGTCACCCAGTCTTTCTTCCTCAACCAACAACTCATCTCGGATCGTGACAGCTTCCCTGAGTGTCACCACTCGTTTGTTTGGACAAGTATTTTGATAATGCCCGAACCCTTGACATTTGAAACATCTCACTTTAGCCAAACTCGTCTCCTTCGGTATGTAGGGTATAGTCGCCTTAGCCGGATTCGCGACAGGAACCGGAGTCGGTACAGTTGCCTTAACCGCTGAACTAGATCCGACGCTTGGGTTTCCAAACTTGACTGGAAACTCAGGTTTGTACAGCTTCATCCTGTTCTGAGCTTCTAACTTCACACATAACCCACATAATGTATCGAAGTCCTCGTATGGATACAGTTCCACCGAGTTAGCTATGCTTCGGTTTAAGCCACGCAAGAATCGCGACATCTTCTGTTCCTCATTCTCCTCTATCTCTCCCATTAAGGTTAGATTCTCAAACTCTTCAATGTACTCACTGACATTTAACCTTCCTTGCATGAGATCTGCTATCTTCCTGTACAAGGATAACCGGTGTGATGCTGGTACATATCTTTTGCGAAGTTTTCTTTTTAACGAATCCCACGAACGGATCTTTTCTTTCCCCGTACGAGCTCTTCGTGTTTTCACTCCTTCGTACCAAAGTGAAGCTCCTTTCCCCAACTTGAGAATTGCATACTTACACCTTTTCTCATCGTCAAGGTCTTTAAATTCGAACATACGATCAATTTTTCGTTCCCATTCCAGGTAAACTTCAGGGTCTGTCCCTCCAACGAACTCTGGGAGCTCGTTCACCTTGAACTCTTCGACATGGCGTGAGGGTCATTCATAGTCACCATGCCTAGGTTGCCAACGCTGGTCGCGTTGTTCTGGTACGTCACGCAATGCGTCACGAAGTTTTGCCAAGAAATCAGCGTCGTTGAGATCCATAACGTCAAAGATCAAGAACTTGGGCTCCGATACCACTTATGATACGAATTCTCACTTGGGAGTCGAATTCGCTCTCGATACAGCGGAAGTCCTTTTGATGAACGGAAGCTATCGACAAGAAACTGTCGGGAACTGGTGACAACAGCTCGCTACAGCAACAATACTGGCGAGTGATGAAGGCGGTGATTCGATACAGCCACAAGACAGGAATTTGACCCAAATGAAAAGACTCGAAACATCACGTTTTGTTCGGAAGCGACTTTAAGACAGGAAACGAGTTCGAAGGATCGAACAATACTTTATGCGAAATATCGGACAAGTATACAACTGTATCGAAAAATAAACAGAATATCGAAACAAGATATAAACAGGTGTTTTATCAAATTAGACCTATAATTTGATAAAGTGATTTCTCCTCAAGACCTATTGAGAATCAATCAGATTAGTATTCGAAACGCGTCGAATAAAAACCAAGTTTTGATGAAAAGCATTCACCAGGAAAAAAAACACAAAGTGTTCTCAATTCTTCAACATTCAATAATCCTCCCATTACAACTCTACTGCCACTATTTATAGGCAAAAGCAGCCTGACAAGATAATTTAAACTAATACAAGATGAGCTTAGAATAATAAAAGATAATAAAAAGGTTCCTCATGTCACTTGTGGACAAAAGTAAAAGCTGGGTCTTTGCCTCCAAGTTGTTTGTTGACAGCCGCCCTTTTTGCCAAGAATCCTGCTGCTTTTGTAAGAGAAAGCTGAACATTCTTTTATTTGTTTAGTTGCCACTTGATCCTTTTCCCCTCCCCAAGGTGCTGCTTGTCTTTTGTTTAAGTTACTCCAATTCCGACTATCAAGGTAACTCCGTGCCTCGTTTCTGTTTTCTCGCCTAAGTAGGTTGTAGTGCGATCGAGGTGTTTTACGTCAATTCTTACTTCATCTTCTTCGCTTGGAGTATTCGGCTTCGTATCATACAACTTCATCTTGTTTTGAGCTTCCAACTTCACACATAGTCCACATAATATATCGAAGTCTTCGTATCGGTATATTCCACCGAGTTAGCTATGCTTCGGTTTAAGCCACGCAAGAAACGCGACATCTTCTTCTCCTCATTCTCCTCTATTTCTCCCATTAAGGTCAGATTCTCAAACTCCTCAATGTATTCACTCACACTCAACTTTCCTTGCATGAGGTATGCAATCTTCTGGTACAAGGACAGCCGATGTGATGTGGTACATATCTTTTCGAAGTTTTCTTTTTAAAGAATCCCATGAACGGATCTTTTCTTTCCCCGCCCGAGCTCTTCGTATTTTCACTCCTTCGTACCAAAGTGAAGCGCCTTTCCCCAACTTGAGAATTGCATACTTGCACCGTTTATCATCGTCGAGGTCTTTAAACTCGAACATACGATCAATTTTACGTTCCCATTCCAGGTAAACTTCAGGGTCTGTCCCGCCAACGAACTCCGGAAGCTCGTAGACCTTGAACTCTTCGACCTGGCGTGAGGGTCGTTCATAGTCACCACGCCTAGGTTGCCAATGCTGGTCGCGTTGTTCTGGTACGTCACGCAATGTGTCGCGAAGTTTTACCAAGAAATCAGCGTCGTTGAGATCCATAATGCCAAAGATCAAGAACTTGGGCCCCGATACCACTTATGATGCGAATGCTCTATCGGTACAGCGGAAGGCTGTTTTGACGAGCGGAAGCGAACAACACTTAGTCAAATGGAATCGAAATCTGACTAGAAGCGCCAGAGGCGTAGCAGTTCGTCTGGCAATAGTGGATAGCGGCACACGCACGATACAGGAACTGATAACAACAGTTCGATACAGCAACAAGACAGGAAACTGGCCGAGTGGAAATGACTCGGAACAGGCAACTCCAAACGGCGGCTGATACGAATTATCCCGGAGAAGTGGATACGTATCGTTCGGAGTGTACGTAGGAATATCGTAGCGGAAGGCTTTTTATGAGTATGGGTGTTTTGGGATGTATTTTGTGGGAGTAATATCAAATATGACGATGAAAATTCGAACAAATGAAAAATGGAAGTAATATCGGAAAAAGTGATAATATCGATCAAGAAGACTTGAACGATCAAGAACAAGGGTTTATCGAATTAGACCTATAACTCGATAAGGTGATTTCTTCCCAAGACCTATTGAGAATCAATCGGATTAATACTCGAAAACGCGTCGAATAAAAATCAAGTTTCGGTAAAAATTATTTACCAATGATAGAAACACAAAGTGTATTCTTTCACATTCAAACTCATAATATATTATATCATTACAAGGCTAATTAACTCCTACTTATAGGAGGTGAAGTCTCCTACTACTAAGGAAACAAACAAAAAAAAATTCAAAGATTATAAAATCTTTGAATAATCCAAACAAACCAACATAAAATACAAACAAGGAACATAAAATCACAAAATGGGGAAAACATAATCCCTAAAATATGTAAAAAGGAAAAGCAAAGTCAAAAATACAAAAAAGTGTATAAAATAAGTGGGCTGTCGGCAGGACTCGACCGTGTCCCGTGACACGGCCGCGGCGCGGTCGACAGGCGCCGGCAGGGACTCGACCGTGTCCGCTTGACACGGTCACGGCGCGACAACAACGTCTCACAGTGACTCGTCCGATAGTGACTCGGCACGGGCGCGGCGCGACAGGCACGTTCGGCAATAACTCGACCGTGTCCGCTTGACACGGTCGCGGCGTGACAAGGACGTCTGGCAGGACTCGACCGTGTCGTCTGGCACGGTCGGTTTGGTCGGACAGCGAGATCTCCTTATCCGGAAGAGTGTGACTCGACCGTGTCGGACGACACGGTCGGGTTCGGCCGACAGTCAGTTTCACAATTCTGGGACATCTCGGCACGGGCCGTGCCGGACGACACGACCGAGTTCGGCCGGCAGTGCTCGGCATTTTCCGGCAAGTGCGATATTTTCCGGCAGTCTCGACATTTTCCGGCAGGCGACGACAGTTTCCGGCAGGTTGTGTCATTTTCCGGCTTGTGTCCGTTTTCTCGCCTAAAAATGTCGCCGTACGTGCATGACGCATTGTAAGGCCATTTAGTTTGATCCTTGCTCCGTCTTCTTTATTCGGACTAGTCAATTCCGTATCATCCCCTCCCCCTTTAAAGGGAATTGTCCTCAATTCCGAACTTCCTTTGTCATCAACATAATTAATTAAAGCCTCTAAGTATTTGATCTCCAAAATGTCCGCAGTG
This sequence comes from Orobanche coerulescens, assembly GCA_033398695.1. Taxonomy (NCBI): domain Eukaryota; kingdom Viridiplantae; phylum Streptophyta; class Magnoliopsida; order Lamiales; family Orobanchaceae; genus Orobanche; species Orobanche coerulescens. The sequence continues at coordinate 113,425,977 of CM065802.1, read as the reverse complement.
CGTACATGGCCCAAAATCTTGAGACGATAGGTGGGGGGCCCTCGAGAATCACCAACAAAATAACTATCATTATTAATAAAATAATAATAATTACTCCGCCAGGTAATACCGATATCATGACATGAGTGGACATCTGAAATGGGGCCTTGCGGATAATTTCACATCGGGTTCATCATCCAGAATTGGAAACACTGATAATTTCACGTCGGGTTCACCATCAAGAATGGGAAACACAGGATTTATTACGGATTCCTCTTCATCAACTGGTTCCTCATCAAATGCTGGCGGTCCGTCATAATCTGACCAACTCTCCGTTTCAATATTGTTGGGCTCCTCCAATAATAGCCCATCACAAAATAATTTACTAACATCAATTTGGTAATCATCCAAGACAATAAGTCCATCACCAGAAACTGAGTCGATATAGAATTTAGGCTCAAAATTGTCGTTTTCTTCGAACCGGCCAATTTTAGTACCAAGCTCAATTTTATCTTCCACAGTCTTAAATGGCTCGACTTGTGTTAAATACTCATCTGACCATAATTCACTTGGCTCATCAATTCCGTTTTGGTCAATTTGGCCAACGCAATTAATTGGCTCATGCTCATAATGACAAGATCCAAGTTTGTCAATTAGGGAAACACTAACCAAATCGTCTTCCAAATCGTCTTCTTCGTTGTATTGCGTCGTTGAAACCTCTTTCTCGTCTACTTCATTAAAAATGACAGTAGGGACATCATCTTCATCGAGAAAGGACTCTGCTGGGAATTCCTTGATGGGAAAAACCTTTGATCGAATGTCGGCGGCGGGGCGTCGAAGGACTGGTGGTGGGGGAACAACGAGTGGTGGTATGGTTTGAACCTTCGATTGAAATATTTTGTGAATTTTTGCCAATCTTTGATTTTTGGCTTACGTTGTTGTGAACGGGACTGTTTCAGTTTTTGCCACCAGACGGCGGCACTACCGCGGAGGCGCCTTGCCACCAACGAAACGCGGTGGTTGATCGGGGCAGCCTTGAAGTCCGAGTGCTCCTCACAAGCACGGAGCCAATCTATGCACGCATCTGGATTACTATCTCCGTAAAATTCCGGTATGCTGCGGAATTTGGCCAAGAAATCAATATCGTTGGCATCGTCTCTGCGTCTTTCTTGCATACGTTGCTCCGGTAAGCCGTTTAGTGCGTCACGGAGTTTCATCAAGAAATCGAGATCGGAGAAATCCATAACAAGAGTTAAGATATAGTTCTTCACAAGAAATTGTTGAATAAATCGCCCAAGGAGATGACCCTGGTCTCCGATACCACTTATGATGCGAATTCTCCGGGAGAGGCGGATACGTATCGTTCGGAGTGTGCGTAAGAATATCGTAGCGGAAGTCTTTTTATGAGTATGGGTGTTTTTGGATGTATTTTGTGGGAGTAATATCGAATATGACGATGAAAATTTGAACAAATGAAAAATGGAAGTAATATAAAAAAAGTGATAATATCGATCAAGAAGACTTGAACGATCAAGAACAAGGGTTTATCGAATTAGACCTATAACTCGATAAGGTGATTTCTTCCCAAGACCTATTGAGAATCAATCGGATTAATACTCGAAAACGCGTTGAATAAAAATCAAGTTTCGGTAAAAATCATTTACCAATGATAGAAACACAAAGTGTATTCTTTCACATTCAAACTCATAATACATTATATCATTACAAGGCTAATCAACTCCTACTTATAGGAGGTGAAGTCTCCTACTACTAAGGAAACAAACAAAAAAAATAAAATAATTCAAAGATTATAAAATCTTTGAATAATCCAAACAAACCAACATAAAATACAAACAAGGAACATAAAATCACAAAATGGGGAAAACATAATCCCTAAAATATGTAAAAAGGAAAAGAGAAGTCAAAAATATAAAAAAGTGTATAAAATAAGTGGGCTGTCGGCAGGACTCGACCGTGTCCCGCGACACGGCCGCGGCGCGGTCGACAAGCGCCGGCAGGGATTCGACCGTGTCCGCTTGACACGGTCGCGGCGCGACAGCAACATCTGACAGTGACTCGTCCGATGGTGACTCGGCACGGGCGCGGCGCGACAGGGATGTTTGGCAATGACTCGACCGTGTCCGCTTGACACGGTCGCGGCGTGACAAGGACGTCTGGCACGGTCGGGTTGGTCGGACAGCGAGATCTCCTTATCCGGAAGAGTGTGACTCGACCGTGTCGGACGACACGGTCGGGTTCGGCCGACAGTCAGTTTCACAATTCTGGGACATCTCGGCACGGGCCGTGCCGGACGACACGGTCGAGTTCGGCCGGCAGTGCTCGACATTTTCCGGCAAGTGCGATATTTTCTGGCAGTCTCGACATTTTCCGGCAGGCGACGACATTTTCCGGCAGGTTGTGTCATTTTCCGGCTTGTGTCCGTTTTCTCGCCTAAAAATGTCGCCGTACGTGCATGACGTAACACCCCCAGACCACTCGGGAATATTACAGTGCCGTAGACCCTCTCCATGAGGATCTACCAGGCTAAATACAGAAACCCCACAATACAATACATACCGACATGGGTAAATAACAGACCATTAGACCGATTTGGTCTTTTGCCGCAACATACACATCAATCATACATTACTCTTTCTCGTAACTCATACCCACGCAGGGGTTGACATAAATCAACGTTCCCACATAGGGAAAAATAAACACAACGGAAGGACAAAACAAGACATCACCAAATACTCAACACCGGTCTTCATGTGATTAGTATCGCCGTCATCCATCATCCTTCGTAACGATCCAGTGAATTGCTCCCCAGCAACCTGCAAGTACCTGGACGCAAAACAGACATCCACCCCCCGAAGACTCGGGGGCTAGCAAAACTCCACTGTTTTGCTAGTGCAAGTATAAATACAAAGACAAGCCATACATATCATACTCCAAGAACATAAAAATCATGAATATACTTCCCGAGATAATTCGCTTGATCAAACAGTTTGAATTATGAAAGATAGGAAATAAAACCATTTTACATCTTACAAAACATTGTACGATCTCGGGAGTTTTGAAAGCATTTGGGGTTTAAGAATTTTCAAGCCTTTCGAAACACTTAGGGACATAGCCCAACAATCGTTTATTTCAAAATACAATTCCGATAGCAGATAACAGGGTCCACGACCCAATCATAACATTCCAATCACAACACAGGGGTCCACGACCCAAATCATCCACATCACATACTCGCAAGAATAACCCGGTGGAAATTTCACCGTATCAAACATTACCATGACAACAGTCTCACTCAACATACCACAGAGCTACAATACACAGAGCAACCACAGGACTCACGTACCCATACCAAATTATCACAACCAAGAGACGAATCATACACAACACATTTATTGGTGCCATTCCAGCCAAGTACGATACCATTTGAACTGCCATTCTAATCAGACGAAATATGCGCCAAAGATCATAGTTCTCCAACAAAACATTTCAAAGTTAACCTTGGTACGAGACTCACGGCCACCGTACCCCGCAGAGCCCCGTCGGACATCCCTGGGTGGTTAACCATAGTTCGCGATACGAAACTCACGGCAACGTATCCCTAGAGGCCTCGTCAGACCGTCCCCAGGTGAACATACACATATCATCCACAACGCCACGGGAAGCCATAATTCGAATACTAGAATATGCATACAAATGCTAGGTACTTCGCTAGAATTGCCACTTTAGTCGACGTACACTCACAACTAATGTCACGCAACCCCAAGTAAATACCAATACCAAACAACATCAAGTGTCACAACCTCCTCACGAAGGAATAACAACCAATATCACACACATTATGTTCTCACCGAACAAGTACACATAACATTACGTAATCCCCGGCAAAGGATTACGGTCTATTAAACTCACTCAAAGTGATCATAGCATCTTTCAAAATACAAAACCAACACATATATTCGGAGATCATATATATTCACGAAGTACAAGAATTATCGTTGAAAGACAATATTTATCGAGAACATACCGATCCCTTTTTATGTTCATTAAACATTGGATTTCGCATGAAATCATTTATCAATAATTATGCCTACGAAACATGAAACGTATGGACAAGATACTTGCCTCGGTACCGCGAGCAACGAAACAACGAACGAACACGGTCGGATAGCCCTCGAACTTCCGAAAACGACCAAGAATTCGACAACCTAACGATCGCTACGAAAATAACATCACCACGGATAAATAACGTTAAACAGAATCCGAATCAACAGGAAAAACAACAAGGATCTGAGGGTTCCTTCGAAGAAATCGGAAATCAAGTCCCGGGTGATAAAATCGATATATGAGTTACAAAATCCGAAGATCATGGCCAAGACAACAAGAATACCATAATAAATTCATCCACCACGGATTAAATCGAAGAATCACGAAGAAACCCCCAAAATTACATAACTAGGGTTCTACGGAAGAATTACCTCGATCCGACGAAGAACAAGGATTGGATGATGATATAATTGACAAGGATCTTCTAAAACGTCTTGGAATTGAGTAGAATCGACCAAGAACCCTATTTTCCGTTGCACCCGTCCGATAGCCGCAAGAAAAGTGAAGAAATGAGTAAAAACGGGCTGCCCAGGCCTTATATAGCCGGTCACTGCCGGACACTTACGGCCGTAACCGGCAGTGCCTTACGACCGTAACTCGGCCCATACGGCCGTACTCGGCAAGCCTTATGGCCGTAACCGGCATTCGTAAAATCGCCAAGCACAGCCGGACACTTACGGCGTAATCGCACACATTACGGCCGTAACCGGCCTTCGTCCGGAAGATGCCCAGCGCCCGTACGGCCGTACCCGATCACGCCTTACGGCCGTAACTGGCACACATTACGGCCGTAACCGGCACCTTACGGCCGTAACTCGGCCAGGCCAGGCCCTGCTCCAGCCGTGACTCGGCCGTGGCCATTCCGACGGCCCGGACGACCCCGAAACCCGAACCTGAGTAAAAACCGGAGATACGGTTACGAAGTACTCGCAAAGACGAATCCAAGCGCTAAGAGAACATACGATTCCGACCACCCGAAGTGTCGGAATTCGAAAACGGAAGTAATTACCCCAAACTTTGGGAAATTACAAAAATGGCCCAAAACGTCCGAAAATCACGATACGTGGTGGAATAACCAAACCAAAGTTCACAACACGTCTAACAAAGTTAAACGGACTTATGGGAAACTCGAAACAGCAGTTTCCAACGAGATTCGCAAGAATCGAACTCAAGTGCGGAAAAGTCGCCAAAAAGTACGGAACTCAACAAAACGACACCGAAACGAACTCGGATGACAAAAAGTGCAGAATTAATCATTCTCGAAATGACGAAACGGTCATGACGAGTCGTCAAAACGGACTTTCGCCGAAAAAAAAAATTACCGGAAATCGAAATTACGGGTATTACACATGACGCGTTGTAAGGCCATTTATTTTGATCCTTGCTCCGTCTTCTTTATTCGGACTAGTCAATTCCGTATCAGCGGCACTCGAAACAGGAAGTTTCGGTCGGATGCTAATAGAAAATAGGAAGCAAGTTTCGGTCAACCAAACAGCAATTGATGCGAACTCCCGGCCAAATACAACTCTGTATCGAAAATAAGAGGAATATCGAAACAGGGCAGGAACTAGTGGTTTTATCGAACTAGACCTATAATCCGATAAGGTGATTTCTTCTCAATACCTATTGAAAATTAATCAGATTAAGATTCGAAAACGCGTCGAATAATAATCAAATTTTGGAAGGAAACTCGTCAATACACATGGTATTTTTTTTTATGATTCAATAATGTCTTCATTACAACTCAACATGGCTACTTATAGGTAAGAGTAGCCTGACAAGATTACTTAAACTATTACAAGATAAGACCACATGATCTTAAAATAAGGAAAAGATAATAAAAAGGTACTTCATGCCACTTGCAAACAAAAAGGAATAACAGATGGGTTTTGTCTTCAAGGTGCAGCCGTACTTCACAAGCAAGCCGAGAATCCTGCCTCCTTTATTATAAAGAAAGGGAGGAAATCTTTATTATTTTATCTTCACCACTTGGCTCCCCACATGGTGCAAGTTGCCATGTTTAAATTATTCCAAGCCTTCACCACTTGGCTCCCCACATGGTGCAAGTTGCCATGTTTAAATTATTCCAAGCCCGATCACCAAGGTTACTTCAGGTCTCGAATCCGTTTTCTCGCCTAAGTATGTAGGAGTATGTTCAAGGTGTTTTACATCAATCCTCACTTCGTCTTCTTCGCTTGGAGTAGTCAGTGATACGAGATCGACATGGCCAACCGAAGAAAGACGACGTAGACGACCATGCAACCATGCATACGGCCATGCACACACATGCACCTACACGACATGCACTTACTTCTTTGGACGAGACGACTAATACGAGACTTGAAGTAACCTTGAACATATTTTACGTATGCATGAAGAAATTACGAACCATGCACTCATCCACCTTCTTCATGCATTGAAACCGATGGTTCCCCTCCCTTGAACAAGTCACCTACATGGCAACAAAGTCATCAAAGCATGATAATAATAATCATCAAGAATCAAACCAAAGTCTTCTAACATGATTAGTTATTTTATTTTGTTTCTTGTCTTTGGTGAAGATTTGCTCAAGATTTGTCCTTGATACGAAATTGACTAGTCATGATCCGAAATTTACTAGTTCGAGTGAAAAAGGCGAAAAGCGGACAAAATTACCAATTCCCGCGCGTATGACTACTTCGTAGCAGTTTTGGTATTTTAATCATAACTCTCTCATACGAAGTCCGATTTAGGTGATTCAAGCGGCCATGAAAATATAAAAGAAAGATCTATAAATCATGTGAAACGGTCCAAGGTCCAATTATACTTCTATCAAGCCACACGAACCGTTCAAATGTGCAGTGGTGTTTATGGCCGAAAATTATTATCCAAACTTGATAAAAAGAAGATGCCAAGAAGTCCCTTTCATGATCAAGTCCTTGTCAAAGCCTTACAAAAAGATATCACATTAGAAAGATCTTGTCCACTCCTTCAAGTACCCCACGGCCAAAATAAAGGAGGAAGAAGCCATGCATGATGTTGCTTTCAATCTTTGTCAAAGTCTTTGATAGTTTAGTTTATTATTTACTTGTCTTTTAGCTTTTTTTTGACTCATCAAGGTCAATATTATTAAAAAAACGAGAAACAGAAAAGAGTTACAAAGAGAGGGCCATCCTAGACAACAAAATAAAATCTCAAGCTAATCCCACAGGCGGGTAGTTAAGAGAAATAGAGAGAAAAACACAAATGCAAAAGCAATCTATGAAAATAGAATAAAAGGACCTAAACCCCCATACCAGATGTATGGGGTTGCAACCACAGGCCTCGTTAAAACCCTATCGTAGAAAAACCCAATGGGAAAAACCTACGATAGGGAAAAAGAGTACCCGAGCGTTATGCTGCAAGAAAACTAATGTCGGCTAAAATACATAGGAGACATATCCCTCAACAGAAGATCTCGGAGAGGCTCTGGTGCTTCGCTAGACCACTCGTAAGAAACCAATCTTTTAGAAAGCCAGTCTGCCACCGCATTCCCTTCTCTATAGATATGAGAGACCCTGAAGTGCATGCCGTCAATAATACACCAAATCCGCCTCAAATGACTGCGGTAGATCCAGGGAACAGCCGAACAACGATCCGAGAGAATGCTCACAACATAAGTAGAGTCAGACTCCAGCCACAAATAATCCCAACCATGATAAAAAGCAATCTCAATAGCATGAATAGCCGCGACCAACTCAGCTTGGAAGGCAAAACGAGAACCAATTCTTTGCAGAGAGAGTGCCAAAACCCGGCCAGACGATTCCGATAAACAAGGCCAATAGCACCCAAGCACAGGCGGCCTTTAGCCATCCCATCGGTGTTTACTTTCATCCACCCAATTGGGGGATACCATTTCACATAAATAGGGTAAAGCGGTGGTCTCGCGTGGCGGCCACACCCAGAGCCGAAGACGAACCGGATCGAAATAGAGTTATCCATGGTGCCCATGTCATAGTTATTACATTCTCGAGAAGAGACCAAACTATAGAACGAAGAGACATGATAGAAAATTTAGCATCATTATATAAAACCTCACAAATAATATGCCGGATAGCCCAGACGGCACTAATAATAGTGAATCTCCGTAGAGTAGAGATCTGTGACTAAATCGATATCCATAGCTCGAATGATGAAGTGCCGAACCCGAGATTCAATTCTAAAGAGTTTAAGAAGCCCCGCTCAATATAGTCCCAGGCGCGAGATAACAACACACTCGGTGAAAATATGGTCAATCGATTCACGGGCGAGAGACGAGAAAAGGCAAACCGAAGGACTAATGAAACCCCTTAAACGAAGAAGATCAAAAGCAGCGACTGTTGTGAATAGCCTTCAGGCCGTGAGAGAACATTTAACGGGATTAATCTGTGCCAAATCCATTTCCCCCAGCTCACCTTAGGAAAGTTGTGGCGAAGGTGCCAATAAGCGATTTGAGAGGTAACATTGCCATGCACCGATTTAGCCCAAACCCGCTCGTCTTTTCCTTCAAAGTCAGAGGGGGCATAGACGACATCTAAAGCAACATCACGACACCTTTCCATGAAATCGAGGGTAAGATGCGAGTCCGTCGTAGTAAAAATCGCTGATGGTGTCGGAGAAGGTACTTCTGAGATGCTGAGGAATACCCAACCGATCACCAATGATATAACCTAGCCAGTTGTCCCACCAAAAATTAATATTCTGACCATTACCAATAACCCAACTGGAAGTGTTAAGAAGACGGGGAATATGATTACTTGTCTTTTAGCTTGATCTTGTGTGATCTTGTTTGATCTTATTAGTAGTTGTAATGGCTATATATTAGCCTCATATTCATCATTTGAAATCAACTTTGAAGCTTGAAAAAACGAAATACATGTTATGTATTCATTGTTGAATGATTTTCAGCACACCTCGATTATAATTCGACGCGTCTTCGAGTTGTAATTTAATCGATTCTCAATAGGTCTTGAGGAGAGATTGTCTTATCAAACTATAGGTCTAGTTTGATAATTTACTTTCATATTATCTTGTTTACGGAAACCGAATTGCCCTACTTTCGGTTAATTCTTACGAGGGTTACACATATACGAGTGTTGTGAGGTAACAAAACATTTCCGCTGCATTTTCCGGCGAATTTACGTTCATCTTAATACGTTAATTCATATCAGTCGGTTTCATATCACACACACTACAGGCAAGCAAACCTTAGACCAAGCCAATTTAGCATGCCCAGAGTCACGAGAACCTTTCCAAAGAAAATGCCTTAAATGCTTCTCAATGAGGGAAAGCACGCCCTTAGGCAGGATGAAAATATAGGCCCAATAAATGTGAAGAGTAGATAACACAGACCGAATAAGCTGACAACGACCGTCCATAGACAGATATCTACAAGCCCAGTCACTCAGTCGACCATCAATCCTGTCAAACAAAAGAGAGCACTGAGCCATCGTGAGCTTCGATGAAGACAAAGGGACTCTCAAATACCTCACAGGGAGCTGCCCCATCTGAATCCCTAATAACTGCTCAACCTGAGCCCCCTGCTCCAAAGCACTCGCCGAGAGAAAAAAATTACTCTTCCCAGGGTTAGCGTGCAACCCCGAAAGAGAATCAAAGATATCAATATGACTCTTAAGAACACCAATAGAGGCCTCATCTGGATTACAGAAAAGAAGGAGATCATCTGCAAAGGCGAGCATGAAAGTATGGGTAGCCTCACACTTCCAGTGGAACCGGAACCCCGGTGTCTGAGGAATCTCACGAGTAGTAATACCATGAAGCACCTCCATAACAATAACAAAGAGATAAGAAGAGATGGGGTCTCCCTGTCGAAGCCCCCTACGACCTCTAAAGATCCCCTCAGCATCACCATTCAAGGATACCGAAAAGGCAGTAGTGGTGATGCACTCCCTGATCCAGGCGATGAACGACTGATGGAAACCCATACACTACAGAGCAATCAGCACAAAATCCCACTCACAGTGTCATAAGCTTTCATAAGGTCAACTTTAAACACACACCGTCTAGGCATCCCCCTCTGCCCATAACCATGAAGAAGTTCCTGAGCAAGAAGGATATTATCACTAATCCTTCTCCCAGGAATAAAGGCAGTCTGAGCCGGGTCAATCAAGGCATCCAAGCTATCACGCATACAGTGAACAATAATTTTCGAAATAGCCTTATATAATAAGTTGCAGTAAGAGATCGGTCTAAAATCCGACATGCTCCTAGGTAAGGCTACTTTCGGAACAAGAGAAATGATCGTAGAATTGATCTGCCTGACAAACTTTCCCGTAACAAAGAAATGCATAATAGCAAATGAAATCTCACCCCCACAATTAGCCAAGCCCGCCGGTAAAAAGCAGCATTAAAACCATCAGGGCCCGAGGCCTTGTCCTTATCAAACTCGAAGAACACAGACCGAACCTCATCAGCAGTAACAGGTCTCACCATGTGCACCGCAACATCAGGCGAAAGAGAAGCCGAAATAAAATGCCTAACCTGACTGAAAGATAAAGGCATAATCCGATTAGAGTAACCCAACCGTCTCTCATAGAACCCAACAACCTCATTCTTAATGATACGAATTCTACTTATGATACGAATTCTCTCTCGGTACAGCAGAAGACTCTTTCACGTACGGTAGCGAACAGCACTCATCCGAAATGAATCAAGCCGCTACAGCAGTTCCGAATAGCAGCAACTCGTCGATACAGCACTTCCGAACAGCAAGACTCGCTCGATACAGCAATTCTGAACAACAAGGCTCGCTCGATACAGCAATTCCGAACAGTAGCAACTTGTCGATACAGCAAAATAAAAGGTGGTGGCTGAAATTATACGGTTTTCGGCCGTGAGGTAGGATAGTGTATGGATTTGAATGTGTTGTGTCAAGAATTAACACCTTCCGACCGGCGATCGCCTAGGAGGACGAGCGACCGACTTACCGCCGAGCGGCCAAGGCAGATCTGCCGACCAGCGACCAGGCGACCTAGCCTTAGCCCGGAAGACAAGCATGAATCGCCCAGCCGAAGGTCCCAGGACAAGTCCCGGTGTCGAGCGATCGACATCCAAAACGATCATCGGTCGGCGCCTGGCGACCGACTTCTGGCGACCGACTTATGGACGATCATCTCTCAGCGCTTTGCCGACCGACCCTTGGCGACCGGCCAATGCCGAACTTCAGTGACTGGCCAAGAACGATCCTCGGTGTCCAGCTAGAGACGACCGCATCATGACGATCTGGGCCGATGGCCATCCAGTCGGTCAAGGCCGAGCAACAGGACAGCACCCACGTGCAGATCCGCAAAAGGCGCTGACAAACCTGTCACCTACCTCACCTACCAACAGGGCCCAGACCTGCGAAAGGAGCTGACGGACAAGACTGGTGACCACAGCCTGTCACCTACCCTGACAAAGTCCGCCGAAAGTAACAAAGTGGGACCTCCTGTGATGCATTTCGGACGCGTGCCGGATCCTCATTGACCGCATACCGCCACCAGCTGTAGCTTTAGACTTTTGGCAGGCAGCCCATGTGACCTTTAGGACGATCGCCCCATTACATTAAATGCCGAAAGGCGATCGCCCACTAGGAGACAGGGCACCTCAACCCCTATATAAAGGAGGCAGCCTGCACTCGGTTTCACGCTCTCTCGGTCTGCATTCTCGTATTTTCATACGACACAGAAGCAAATACACACACTTGGCAAACATCCAACTCTTGGCAACAGTTATCTTTCGGTCTTACTTCTCCCGACCTATCTCATCCAGCAGATTATCGGCAGGGACGAAGAACACCGAGCTTCGCTCAAGAGCCGGATTAACAGAGTCTTTTTACACTCATTGTATTTAGATTTCTCTCATTAATACTTGTATCCACGAATATTCGTATTAATAACATCTCGCGAGAGCATTCAAGCCCGGGCCTAACAAATCCGGCAAATCTTGTATTATTTATCTACTCTCGGAAGTGCTCCCGCAATTGTTGTTTGTTGTCCGTCTTCCAGCAGTATTAATCTTCGGATAAATATTTTGGGCAACAACAATTGGCGCTAGAAGGAGGGCATCCAACCCTCGATTTTTAATACCTACCGTCCCGAAGAACACTCACTGTTTCTGGCGTATACTTGAAGTGACACTTACCGCACTTCAAAGAAATCCTTCGAAGTCATGTCTTCCGCTCCGCGTCGAAGAAAGCCGCCGACTCGGCCAAACCCCTGCCTGTCCCGGGCCCGAGCCACACCGATGGTGGAAGGTAGCCGCCGCGATCGAGACGCTCGATCCGTCCTCGGACGGCGGCCCAACCTCTCGCTCGATCGGTTCCAAACCAAGGAACAGATCGAAGGGGCCCGGCCGCCCTACAGAGCGACGGAGTGCTCTCAACGCGCCTCTGCTATCGCCCTCGGCCGTCCGCCGGAAGTCCAAACGAAGCTCAAGGCGCCATCGCCGAGCGACGCGTGAGGCTCCCGTCCGCAGAAGAGGCGCTCGCGCCGGGGCACCTCTGTCTTCGATCGCACAGGCGGTGACTCCGACTGCACGGGGCGCCCGGCCCAGCTACGAGACGACGGAGTTTGAGTCCGTCACCAGAAGCTCGGCCTACCCTATTCCCAGAAGGCAGCCTAGCCGTCTGGCTCCCCCTCGCCGAATTGCCGAGGCCGGCGGCAGCGGAGCTCGGAGATCGGTACACGATCGCCTCGGCTCCTGCTCCCAAAGCCGATCTGCAAGCGACCAAGCCACGGCGATGGCTGCGATGCAACGTCAACTCGACGACATGAAGGCGCCTGGAATCTGTGGCAGCGCCAAGAAGACGATCGCCGCCAAGCGAGCCGCTCGCGATCGACATCGAGCTCGCCCCTGCGGACAAGATCGCTCCCCCGCAAACACCCGTGTACGAGGGGCGATCGGACCCCCAGGTGCACCTAAGGAAGTTCAACATCTACATGACCGGGTGTGGGGCATCTGACGCGACCAGATACCGAATGTTCCCTCTGACGCTGGACGACCTCGCCCACTGGTGGTACACTTCATTGCCACCTCGGTCCATTGGCTCCTTTAACGAGCTGGCGCACGTCTTCACTGAGTACTTCGCCACCAGGGTCGTCCGGCCCGAAGGTCCCCTCCGCATGATGCAAATCAAGCAGGGAGAAGAAGAGTCCGACTCGGACTACATCGGGTAGACGTAATCATCCTAAATGGCGAGCCCATAAGCGATGAGACCGCCCTCTACGCGGTCCTAGGAGGATTTCAGGGTTTTTCGCCTATGTTCAGGCATCTCACGAAGACCCAACCTACGACCTACGCAGCCTTCCGGGCTAGAGCCGCAGATTTTCTGGCCAGGCAAAGGTTTCTTCTTAGCCTGTGAGCAGCGCGATCGGCACCCGGACGACGATCTCCCGCCCGATCGCCAATATCGACCTACGAATAAAGCGATCGGCAGCCGAGCGACGATCGCCAGTCTTCCGGCCCGATCGCCGATCATCACGCTACATCATCCGCAACCCGGAGGACACGATCGCCATCTACAGTCCAGCATATAACATGACGGACTAAGGCATAAGATCGCCTCCACCGCACATCATAAAGCCATGGTCCTGGCAGTCGATGGAACCGGCTGCTTCGGCCATGCAAGGTCCCTTTCGGCCAAGATCGCCCGCCCTTCGTTTAAATACGAGGCCGGCGTAGTCTGAGGGCTCTCCAACATTAATCAGTGGACACATACCACAATCCCCGTCTCAACGTACACCGTCGAGGTCGGCCATCTCCATGGCTGGCCGAGGTGGAAGCAGAGCTAACAAGCCGCGGGCGTGGAGTTGATTCATCCGACGCTGCCCCGCGCAAGGACTCCTCTAGACCAAGACCGCACGCCCTTCGTTTAAATACGAGGCGAGGCGCAGCCTAACAGAGGACCCTCATAATAAAGTGAGTCACGAGACACTCAATGTCTTCGCGCACCAAGACACGGTCATGGAGTCGGTCCATCGATCTCCGCGACTGTGCACGATTCCTCAAACAAAGCGAAACCACCAAGTTTCCATGGGGGATCGGCCAATGTTGTTTTTGCAGGTACCAGACCGAAAGATAGCTAAAGCCAATCGACCGTGATAGCCCAAGTCCGAAATCATAAGTCAGCTCAGCAAAATCGCCCGTCCTCATCCTTACACGATCGCCAGCAAGAGCCACCTCGCCCCATGTCTTCAACATAGGAGCAAGCTGGGGGGCAATTGTTGTGTCAAGAATTAACACCTTCCGACCGGCGATCGCCTAGGAGGACGAGCGACCGACTTACCGCCGAGCGGCCAAGGCAGATCTGCCGACCAGCGACCAGGCGACCTAGCCTTAGCCCGGAAGACAAGCATGAATCGCCCAGCCGAAGGTCCCAGGACAAGTCCCGGTGTCGAGCGATCGACATCCAAAACGATCATCGGTCGGCGCCTGGCGACCGACTTCTGGCGACCGACTTATGGACGATCATCTCTCAGCGCTTTGCCGACCGACCCTTGGCGACCGGCCAATGCCGACCTTCAGTGACTGGCCAAGAACGATCCTCGGTGTCCAGCTAGAGACGACCGCATCATGACGATCTGGGCCGATGGCCATCCAGTCGGTCAAGGCCGAGCAACAGGACAGCACCCACGTGCAGATCCGCAAAAGGCGCTGACAAACCTGTCACCTACCTCACCTACCAACAGGGCCCAGACCTGCGAAAGGAGCTGACGGACAAGACTGGTGACCACAGCCTGTCACCTACCCTGACAAAGTCTGCCGAAAGTAACAAAGTGGGACCTCCTGTGATGATTTCCGGACGCGTCTTTGGATCCTCATTGACCGCATACCGCCACCAGCTGTAGCTTTAGACTTTTGGCAGGCAGCCCATGTGACCTTTAGGACGATCGCCCCATTACATTAAATGCCGAAAGGCGATCGCCCACTAGGAGACAGGGCACCTCAACCCCTATATAAAGGAGGCAGCCTGCACTCGGTTTCACGCTCTCTCGGTCTGCATTCTCGTATTTTCATACGACACAGAAGCAAATACACACACTTGGCAAAACATCCAACTCTTGGCAACAGTTATCTTTCGGTCTTACTTCTCCCGGCCTATCTCATCCAGTAGATTATCGGCGGGGACGAAGAACACCGAGCTTCGCTCAAGAGCCGGATTAACAGAGTCATTTTATATTCATTGTATTTAGATTTCTCTCATTAATACTTGTATCCACGAATATTCGTATTAATAACATCTCGCGAGAGCATTCAAGCCCGGGCCTAACAAACCCGGCAAATCTTGTATTATTTATCTACTCTCGGAAGTGCTCCCGCAATTGTTGTTTGTTGTCCGTCTTCCAGCAATATTAATCTTCGGATAAATATTTTGGGCAACAACAGAATGTGTTTTACCGAATTAGACCTATAACTCGATAAAGATAATCTCTCCTCAAGACCTATTGGGAATTGATCAAGTTATAATTCGAGACGCGTCGAAATAATAACCAAAGTTTTGTTGAACTCGTTCAACGTATATTTCAAAGAAATACAAGTTTTATTGATTTTCAAGATACTTACAAATACAACACGTACTACTATATATAGTAGTTTACAACCATAAGAAAATACAACAAAACAAGAAACGAAACTTCCTAGCAATCCTTCAAATCGGCCGAATCATCAAGGAGGGATCATGAAGATTTTGTGAAGATATGATATCAAGCCTTTTGGAATTATTATGGTGACTATGACATGAAGGACTATGACATGAAGGAAATCTTTGATGAAAGTCTTCATCAAATATTATGTCTTGGCCGATTTGTAGTAAGGTGGGGAAGGAGGATATCTTCACTATCTTGTGAAAGATATGAAGATAAGTAAGGGTCCCTTTCAAGCATGATTTGGCCGAATCTCCATGCTTTTGGACCGATCCCGTCGTCAAGTTTTACGTTACACCGGTTCCGATTAGCAACGTAACTCCAATCCACGTGTTCTTTTCTCCCAAGTATAATGGTGCATGGCCATGCGAATTTGTATCGTCGTGGATGTCGATTTTTATTGGAGCTTCTTCGATTGGAATATTTGATATCGTACCATTCCCTCCCTCTTTGAAAGGAATTGACCTCAATTCCGTAATGCCATCGTCGTCAAGGTAAGGCGAGAGATCACCTACGTTGAAAGTCGCGTGTACTCCGTAATCGCCCGGAAGTTCTACTTTGTAGGCGTTGTCGTTCACTTTTCCCACAATTTTGTACGGACCTTCGGCTCTCGGCATTAATTTGTTCTTGCGTTTGCTTGGGAATCGTTCTTTCCTCAAATGTATCCAAACTAAGTCGCCAACATCAAAGAAAGCCATCCTGTAAAACAAATTCTTCGTACGGGCCCGTTTTACAATGGTTGAAAATTTCTCCGAAGTCCAAATCGTCACTGTAATGATCTTTCAAAGTCTCGAACCCCAACAAACGAACATCTAGAATCGACAGTAAGGCATACCGTCTTGATAGTGCATCCGCCACTATATTACTCTTACCGTCTTTGTACTTGGATGAAAAGTGAAAAGATTGCAAAAATTCCACCCATTTTGCAAGTCTCGGACTTAGCTTGCTTTGCCCGTTGATGTATTTCAATGACTCGTGATCCGAATGTAACACGAAATGTTTCGAACGTAAATAGTGACTCCAATGATCGAGTGCTCTCACGATAGCATAGAACTCCTTGTCGTAAGTATAATAATTAACTCGAGCGCCACTTAATTTTTCCGAAAAATAGGCGATGGGGCGGCCTCCTTGAATAAGTACTGATCCGATTCCAACTCCACTAGCGTCGCATTCCACCTCAAATGGTTGCGAAAAATCGGGTAACGTTAAAATTGGTGCTTCACATAACTTTCCTTAAAATTTTTCAAAAGCCTTTTGGGCCGCCTCGTTCCATGCAAAGGTTCCTTTTTTAAGACACTCCGTGATCGGACTGGAGATGGTGCTAAAGTCCCGTATGAATCGTCGGTAAAAAGAAGCGAGGCCATGAAATGATCGTACCTCCGTGATTGTTTTTGGGGTCGGCCAAGACTTGATTGTCGCGATCTTCTCTTGGTCCACCGAAACTCCTTCTTTAGAAACGACATAGCCGAGAAAGACAAGACTCTCGACTAGGAAAGTACACTTCTCCCGCTTTCCATAAAGTTTCTGTTTCCTTAGAGTTTCAAACACGTACCGCAAATGTTCGAGATGCTCCTCTAAGGATCGACTGTAGATCAAAATGTCGTCTAAGTATACGACAACAAACTTTCCCAAGAAAGGTTTGAGAACCTTGTTCATCAATCTCATGAAAGTGCTCGGGGCATTAGTGAGGCCGAATGGCATCACAACCCATTCGTAAAGTCCATTCTTTGTTTTAAATGCCGTCTTCCATTCGTCTCCCTCTCGCATGCGAATTTGATGATATCCGCTCCGTAAATCAACTTTTGAAAATATAACCGAGCCATGCAACTCGTCTAACATGTCGTCTAGTCTCGGGATGGGGAACCGATACTTGACGGTGATGTTATTCACGGCTCTACTGTCAATACACATTCGCCATGATCCGTCTTTTTTTGGTACAAGTAGGACTGGAACCGCACACGGACTTAAACTTTCTCGGACATATCCGTGACTCATGAGCTCATCAATTTGACGTTGTAGTTCTTTGGTTTCTTCGGGATTACAACGATACGCCGCTTTGTTCGGTAATGGAGCTCCTGGTACAAGATCAACTTGGTGTTCGATTCCGCGGATAGGTGGTAATCCCACCGGCAAATCTTCGGGAAATACATCCGCAAACTCGTGTAACAGTGTATCTATCTCTCCTTCGTGGTGTGATTTGGTAGCAAGGTTTCGGGATTCTTTGATCATCATCAAATAAACACGTTCGCCATCGTCAATGGCGTGTTCGACTTCTTTTTCGTGCAAGCATTGTAAGTTTCGGCCCTTCGATTTTTTTTGAACTCATTGTTCGGATAGCTTGAGGTGACATAGGTTTAAGAACAATTTTTTTACCTTTGTCACGTAACTCATACTCGTTGCTCCTCCCTCGATGTAGTACGTCCCGATCAAATAACCAAGGTCTTCCCAACAATACGTGACATGCGTCCATCGGTAGTACATCGCATGTAATATCATCACCATACGAACCCATGGTGAGTCCGACCTTCACTTGTCTTGATACTTTCACCTTATTTCCATCATCGAGCCAATGGAGTGCATACGGCTTTGGATGAGCCGTGGTGATTAATCCGAGCTTCGAGACCATCTCGCTTGATGCCACGTTTGTACAACTTCCACCGTCAATGATCAAGCTACACCATTTCTCTCCGACACGACACTTCGTGTGAAAGATTTGGTCTCGTTGTTCTATGTCACTCGGGGCCGCCTTCGTTTGTAACATGCGAAGGACGAGGTTCGTGTCATAGTTCGGGGCATCGTATGCCTCGCAATCTTCTTCTTCTTCGTCGGCTTCCAAGTTAAAGACGTCTCCAATTCTTTCTTCTTCGGCTAGTAATTCTTCTCGGACGGCTATGGCTTCTCGTAACGTCACTATTCTCCGATTTGGACAAGCACTTTGATAGTGTCCAAATCCTAGACATTTGAAACACCGGACTTTAGATAGGCTTGTTTCTTTTGGTGTGATAGGAGTTTTTGGAATGGTAGTAACGGGTGGACTTGTGGTGACAGTTTTTGGAAACGAGCTAGAACTCGCGCCAAAGTTGGTATTTCCGTATTTAGATGGGAATTCGGGTTTAGAAAGTTTTGTCTTGTTTTGATTTTCCAACTTTATGCAAAGTCCGCATAAAGTATCAAAGTCGGAATAGGGGTAGAGTTCCACGGAATTAGCAATATTTTTATTCAAACCTCGTAGGAAACGGGACATCCGTAATTCTTTGCTTTCTTCAAGTTCTCCCATCAAGGATAAGTTTTCAAACTCCTCGATGTACTCCTCGACACTTAGCTTTCCTTGCGTGAGGTCAGAAATTTTTCGATACAAACTTAACTTTTGTGTAGCCGGGACATATCTTTTTCGTAGTTTCTTTTTTTAGAGAATCCCACGAACGTATCTTCTCCTTACCGGCACGAACTCGTTGTGTCTTCATTCGCTCAAACCAAAGGGAAGCTCCCTTTCCAAGTTTGAGAATCGCGTACTTGCATCGTACCTCGTCATTGAGATCCTTGAACTCAAACATTCGTTCAATTTTCCTTTCCCACTCCAAATAAGCCTCGGGATCAGTGCCGCCTACGAACTCCGGAAGTTCGCTTGTTTTGTATTCATCCGCATGTCGTGGTGCATGCATGGTGTCGTACCCTCGTCGTGCATGGATTCGGGGTTCCGGTAAGCCGCGAAGAACGTCACGTAGTTGTGCTACTTCTTCATCGGTGAATGCCATCTTCTTGAGTAACGTCGAGAACCGTGAGACAAATGTCTCTGATACCACTTATGATACGAATTCTACTTATGATACGAATTCTCTCTCGGTACAGCAGAAGACTCTTTCACGTACGGTAGCGAACAGCACTCATCCGAAATGAATCAAGCCGCTACAGCAGTTCCGAACAGCAGCAACTCGTCGATACAGCACTTCCGAACAGCAAGGCTCGCTCGATACAGCAATTCTGAACAGCAAGGCTCGCTCGATACAGCAATTCCGAACAGTAGCAACTTGTCGATACAGCAAAATAAAAGGTGGTGGCCGAAATTATACGGTTTTCGGCCGTGAGGTAGGATAGTGTATGGATTTGAATGTGTTTTACCGAATTAGACCTATAACTCGATAAAGATAATCTCTCCTCAAGACCTATTGAGAATTGATCAAGTTATAATTCAAGACGCGTCGAAATAATAACCAAAGTTTTGTTGAACTCGTTCAACGTATATTTCAAAGAAATACAAGTTTTATTGATTTTCAAGATACTTACAAATACAACACGTACTACTATATATAGTAGTTTACAACCATAAGAAAATACAACAAAACAAGAAACGAAACTTCCTAGCAATCCTTCAAATCGGCCGAATCATCAAGGAGGGATCATGAATATTTTGTGAAGATATGATATCAAGCCTTTTGGAATTATTATGGTGACTATGACATGAAGGACTATGACATGAAGGAAATCTTTGATGAAAGTCTTCATCAAATATTATGTCTTGGCCGATTTGTAGTAAGGTGGGGAAGGAGGATATCTTCACTATCTTGTGAAAGATATGAAGATAAGTAAGGGTCCCTTTCAAGCATGATTTGGCCGAATCTCCATGCTTTTGGACCGATCCCGTCGTCAAGTTTTACGTTACGCCGGTTCCGATTAGCAACGTAACTCCAATCCGCGTGTTCTTTTCTCCCAAGTATAATGGTGCATGGCCATGCGAATTTGTATCGTCGTGGATGTCGATTTTTATTGGAGCTTCTTCGATTGGAATATTTGATATCGTATCACTTAATAAGGGCAGGGTCAGTCAACTTAGTACCATCCTCCATATTAAGTCTATAGATACGAGATCTGACTCGCCTAGAAGCAATCCGCCTGAAGAAGAAGGCAGTACACTGGTCCCCATCCTTAAGCCAAGCCAACTTGGCCCGCTGCCTGAGCGAAGACTGTTCCTGAGCCACGGCAACTGAGAAAAACCACCTACAACATCTCTCCAACAATAAAACCGAGTTGTCCATGGGCTGGTCCCTGAGGATACTCTGAGAAGAAGAGAGGAACGAAGTAGCAACTGCAACATTCAACGTCAAATCCCCTTTCCTCTTCCTCATGGCGCAAAAAACGGGCTTAAAGGCATCCAACTTTCGACAAATTGCATAAAATGGGGGGCCCACAATATGATGATGCCAAGTGTCCCAAACCGCCGGGAGGAAATACTCAGAGTCAGCCTGGAAATTATCAAATCTGAACATTTTACCTCTGCAGCGAGGCAAACTATCAAGACCCAGAATAAGGGGGCTATGATCAGAGGTCCGCGGCAGGTCAAAAGAGTAAGTACAATCAGCGTGATCAATAAACCACTGCGGGTTACCCAACACCCAATCAAGACATTTCCATAAAGATCTTGGAGACGTGCTCTTGTTATGCCAGGAGAACCAAGAGCCTACCATCGGAAGGGTCTCAATATCCGCACGCCTGCAAAGCTCCCTGAACTCCACCAGGGGCGGCTCATCGTCAGAATGTGGAGCTTCACCTCCCAAAATCTCACTAGAGTCCAGAACAGCATTAAAATCACCCATAATGACCCAAGGCTCAGCATCATGTAAAACCGCGAAATCAGTGAGATACTGCTACAACAGCCGCCTCTCAATAAGATTATTAGAACCATAGGGAAAGATAACCAAAAGACAGGACGAGTCGAGCAACAGAGTAATACGACAATGAATAAACTGCGACTCAATAGCAATAATATCCACAGACACAGAACCAGGATCCAACCCAATCCATATCCTCTTCCCAGGCCCACTACCGTAATCAGAGAACCACTGCCAAGAGCCAGAAATAAATGAAGAAACACGACCATAGTTACCAAACAAGACATGCGTCTCGAGTAGAGCAATACAATAAAGATTAAACAAACTAATTACCTCCCGGACCGAGATCTGATGTTCAGTCCGGTTAAGTCCACGAACATTCCACACAACAATAGGGATCATTTAACACCATCGATCCGGGCTGCGTCAAAATTAGGGCCCAAATGAGAAGAAGCAGAACAGAGCGACGTGCTGAAAAACTCAGGAATCTCAGCCTCAATATCATCGACAATACCAGAAAGAGCCGCAAACATGTTGTGAGACAGCTCACACCCACCAGCACCATCCCTCCTAGGAGACACGATAGGAGAGCTGGTAGTAATCTGATACGGAATTTAACTAGTCAAAATGAAGAAGACGGAGCAAGGATCATAATAAACGGCCTTACAATGCGTCATGCACGTACGGCGACATTTTTTGGCGAGAAAACGGACATAAGACGTGGAGTCTTGGTCTCGGCCGTGTCATATGACACGGCCCGTGTCATGCTATGTCGGAAGGTCGATAATCTGTCAGAAAATGTCCAAACTACCGGAAAAATCACCACCTGCCGGAACTGGCCGAGCGCTGCCGATCGAACCCGACCGTGTCGTCCGACACGGCCCGTGTCGTCTGACACGGCCCGTGTCGAGATGTCCCAGATAGTGAAATCTCGCTGCCCGACCAACCCGACCGTGTCAGGCGACACGGCCGAGTCACACTCTTCCGGATAGTGAATTCTCGCTGTCCGACCAACCCGACCATGCCAGGCGACACGGTCGAGTCCTGCCGAACATGTGCGCCCGCACATGCCGCCGCGGCCGTGCCAATCGGCACGGCCCGTGTCCGACAGCCAGCAAACTCCCATTATTACTGATTTTTTGTGTTTTTTGTTGTTTTCCGTCCCCTCACATGTCATGATTAGACTTGCATGTTATGTGGGGTGGCTTATAATCATTTTGTTGTGTGATTCCCCCTCCATTTGATTTGCTTCCTTTGTATTTTTATCTTGATGTTTTGTTTTGCATTTCAAGATCATGTAATCTTGTTTCCATCCCTTAGTTGTTTAGAAGACTACACTTCTATAAGTAGTCTTGTTCATGCTTGTATGGAAGGTATTAATGAATGTTGAAGTATAAGAATACACATTGTGTTTTCTATTCTTGGTGAATGCTTTTCAGCGAAACTTGATTTTTATTCGACGCGTTTTCGAATATTAATCCGATTGATTCTCAATAGGTCTTAAGAAGAAATCACCTTATCGAATTATAGGTCTAATTCGATAAACCCTTGTTCTTGATCGTTCAAGTCTTCTTGATCGATATTATCACTTTTTCCGATATTACTTCCATTTTCCATTTGTTCGAATTTTCATCGTCATATTCGATATTACTCCCACAAAATACATCCAAAAACACCCATACTCGTAAAAGGACTTCCGCTACGATATTCATACGTATACTCCGACCGATACGTATCCACCTCTCCGGGATAATTCGCATCATAAGTGGTATCGGAGCCCAGGGTCATCTCCTTGGGCGACTTATTCAACGAATTTTTAGTTGAAGTATTCAGTCACCTTCTTGGGTTGTTCTTCACGGTTAGAAGAATTTTCGCATAACATTGGCAGATTAGCGCAGTCGGAAGAAAACAAAGTTTTCCGTGGATTCGACCGTTGGATCGTCACGAAATTTTGACAAAGGTAAGCCAACTCATTGAACTACAGTCTGAACGTTGGAGATCAGATTCTTTGATCATCTTCTTGGTTCATTCTTCACGGCTTTCTTGGCAAATTTTCTGTTCGATTTCTTGATTATTAGAAGGGATGGACTTTTCCAATACCGAATTCTTGGTAAAGCTACGTAATGCTTTACATGACTTACTGGAACCTCGACTTACTGATTGATTCTCAATAGGTCTTGAGGAGAAATCAGCTTATCAAATTATAGGTCTAATTTGATAAAAAACATCTGTTTATATCATGTTTCGATATTCTGTTTGTTTTTCGATACAGTTGTACCCTTGCCCGATATTTCGCATAAAGTGTTGTTCGATCCTTTGAACTTGTTTCTTGTTAAATTCGTGTCCACCCGAAACGTGCTGTTTCGAGTGTTGCTGTTTGGAAGTGGGCTGCATCAAGTCTTTACTTTTGTCAAGTTCCTGTCTTGTTGCTGTATCGAGTTGCCGTCATACATTCCTGTCGCGAGTGCGTGCCGCTAGCCTGTATTACCGCTGTAGCGAACTGTTGTCATCAATTCCCGATAGTTTCTTGCCGATAGCTTCCACTCGTAAAAGAAGGCCTTCCGCTGTATCGATAGCGAATTCGCATCACCAGCGAGAATTCGTATCATAAGTGGTATCGGAGCTCAAGTTCTTGATCTTTGGCAGTATGGATCTCAACGACGCTGACTTCTGGGCAAAACTTCGTGACGCATTGCGTGACGTACCAGAATAACGCGACCAGCGTTGGCAACCTAGGCGTGGTGACTATGAACGACCCTCACGCCAGGTCGAAGAGTTCAAGGTGAACGAGATTCCAGAGTTCGTTGGAGGGACAGACCCTGAAGTTTACCTGGAATGGGAATGAAAAATTGATCGTATGTTCGAATTTAAAGACCTTGACGATGAGAAAAGGTGTAAGTTTACAATTCTCAAGTTGGGGAAAGGAGATTCACTTTGGTATGAAGGAGTGATAACACGAAGAGCTCGTGCGGGGAAAGAAAAGATTCGTTCGTGGGATTCGTTAAAAAGAAAACTTCACAAAAGATATATACCAGCATCACACCGGTTGTCCTTGTACAGGAAGATTGCAGATCTCATGCGAGAAAAGTTAAATGTCAGTGAGTACATTGAGGATTTTGAAAATCTAACTTTAATGGGAGAAATAGAGGAGAATGAGGAGCAGAAAATGTCGCGATTCTTGCGAGGCCTAAACCGAAGCATAGCTAACTCGGTGGAACTGTATCCATACGAGGACTTCGATACATTATGTGGGTTATATGTGAAGCTAGAAGCACAAAACAGGATGAAGATGTATAAACCCGAGTTTCCAGTCAAATTTGGAAACCCAAGCGTCGGGTCTAGTTCAGCTGCTAAGGCAACTGTACCGACTCCGGTTCCTGTTGCGATTCCTGCTAAGGCAACTGTACCCTACATACCGAAGGAGACAAGTTTGACTAAAGTGAGATGTTTTAAATGTCAAGGATTCGGGCATTATCAAAATGCTTGTCCGAACAAGCGAGTGGTGACACTAAGGGAAGCTGTCACGATCCGAGACGAGTTGTTGGTTGAGGAAGAAAGACTGGGTGACGTATTTGATTTCGACATAAAGGATGAAGAAGGAGAAGAATGAGAGACTTACGATGCTCCAAGCTATGACAAGGCTTTAGTTCTGCAGACGCTACAAGCCAAAACTGTTTCGAATGATTCGGAACAGCGGAATCAAATATTTCACACGAAGTGTCAAGTTGGAAATAAATGGTGTAGTTTGATCGTTGATGGAGGGAGTTGCACCAACATCGCTTCCAGCGAGATGGTGACTAAACTCGGGCTGACCACTACGGCTCACCCGAAACCTTACACTTTGCATTGGCTCGATGATGGGAGCAAAATAAGGGTGACTAAACAAGTGAGGATTGGACTAGCCATGGGTTCATATGAAGACAACGTATTATGTGATGTACTCCCGATGGATGCATGCCATGTACTGTTGGGAAGACCATGGATATTTGATAGGGACGTTTTACACCGAGGAAGAAGCAATGAGTACGAGTTATGGGATAAGGGCAAGAAGATTGTGCTTAAACCAATGTCACCTCAAGCTATTCACTCTATGAGTTCTAGTAGGAGTGAAAAACCAAAACTGACCATGTTTGCTAGCGAACGGGAGGTGGAACATGCTATTAATGATGGCAAATGCGTGTACTTGTTGGTTCTAAAGGAGACACGGGATGGTAACATGGTTGTACGAAATGAAAGGATGGATGCCTTATTGCACGAATTTGCGGATGTTTTTCCCGAAGAATTACCGTCGGGTTTGCCACCAATTCGTGGGATTGAACATCAGATCGACCTTATACCGGGTGTGTCGCTCCCTAACAAAGCTGCCTATAGATGTAATCCCGAGGAGACGAAGGAATTACAAAACCAAATCGAGGAACTAATGGATCGCGGGTATGTTCGAGAAAGCCTAAGTCCTTGTGCGGTTCCAGTATTACTGGTTCCTAAGAAAGACGGATCTTGGAGGATGTGTATTGACAGTCGAGCCGTGAATAATATAACCATCAAGTATCGATTTCCGATTCCAAGGCTTGATGAAATGTTGGATGAATTACACGGTTCCGTAATCTTTTCAAAGGTTGACCTACGGAGTGGGTATCACCAAATCCGGATGAGAGAAGGAGATGAGTGGAAGACGGCCTTCAAAACTAAACACGGACTGTACGAGTGGACTGTTATACCGTTCGGCCTTACAAATGCGCCGAGTACTTTCATGCGCTTGATGAATGAGGTACTTAAGCCATTTTTAGGGAAATTTGTGGTTGTATACTTAGATGATATTTTGATCTACAGCCGATCGTTGCAAGAACATTTCGAACACTTGAGGCAAGTCTTCGAAACCCTTAGAGACCAGAAGCTGTATGGAAAAAGGGAGAAGTGCTCATTTTTGGTCGAAAGTATAGTCTTTCTTGGCTATATTGTTTCAAGGGATGGAGTGTCGGTCGATCAAGCAAAGATCGAAGCAATTAAGTCCTGGCCAATTCCCACTACAGTGACGGAAGTTAGATCGTTCCATGGACTAGCTTCATTTTACCGAAGATTCATTCGAGACTTCAGTACCATTGCAAGCCCAATAACCAAATGTTTGAAGAAGGGCACGTTTCATTGGAGCCGGGCTGCTCAGGAGTCGTTTGCAAATTTGAAGGCGAAGTTGTGCGAAGCACCAATCTTAGCATTACCTAATTTTTCGCAACCGTTTGAGGTAGAATATGATGCTAGCGGAGTTGGCATTGGAGCGGTTCTCATTCAGGGAAAGCGACCTATTGCTTATTTTTCAGAGAAGTTAAACGGTGCTCGTCTCAATTATTGCACGTACGACAAGGAGTTTTATGCTATTGTGAGGGCTCTAGATCATTGGAGTCACTATCTTCGACCGAAGCATTTCATCATACATTCGGACCATGAATCCTTGAAGTACATTAACGAGCAGCACAAGTTAAGTCCCAGGCATGCGAAGTGGGTGGAATTTTTACAATCATTTCACTTCTCATCAAAGTATAAGGATGGAAAGAGCAATGTTGTAGCAGATGCATTGTCTAGGCGGTATGTGATACGAATTACGTAAGTAATGCGTATAAATACAACGGAAGATTATTATGTCTTGACAACTATCAAAGTATCACTCGAAAATTACAAGGGGTGGCCGAATTTGAATGGGGTTCGGCCGTGAGGTAGTAGTGTATACGGATTTGGATGTGTTTTATCGAACTAGACCTATAACTCGATAAAAGTAATCTCTTCTCAAGACCTATTGAGAATTGATCAAGTTAAAATCTCGAGACGCGTCGAAACAATAACTAAAGTTTGTTGAACTCGTTCAACGTATATTTCAAAGAAATACAAGGTTTATTAATATTCAAGATATTTACAAATGTTACAAGTACTACTATATATAGTAGTTTCCAACCGTAAGAAAATACAACAAAACGAGAAATGAAACTTCCTAGCATGCTTCCATTTCGGCGAAATATCTAAAGAGGAGATACCAAGTATCTTGGTTTTATTAGGTGATTATGACATGAAGTAATCTTGGACTTGTGATGGTGACATGAAGAAGATCTTCACCAAATATCATCCTTGCAATCTTCAATTCCGTATTCCTCAAGTAGTGATTAGGAGGATTTTGTGAAGATATGATATCACCCCTTTGGAATTATTATGGTGATTATGACATGAGGGAAAATGACATGAAGGATGAAAGTATTCTTCAAATCTTATGCATGGGCCGTTTTTATTGAGGTGGGGAAGGAGAAATATCTTCATTTGGAAGTATTATGGTGATGGTGACATGAAGAAGATATTTGATGAAAGTCTTCATCAAATTCTCATGCTTGGGCCGTTTTTATTGAGGTGGGGAAGGAGAAATATCTTCATTTGGAAGTATTATGGTGATGGTGACATGAAGAAGATATTTGATGAAAGTCTTCATCAAATTCTCATGCTTGGGCCGTTTTTATTGAGGTGGGGAAGGCTTGGACGATTTGTAGTAATGGTGGGGAAGTATCTTCAAAGTAGGGACAATATCAAAGGAAATCTTTGAAAGTGACATACTTGAACAAAATGGTAGGGGGGGCGATATGTTTGTGATGTGGGGTGGAATAGGCGATATGTTTGTGATGTGGGGTCGTCCGGATACAAGCATGCGAATGGTGGGAGGAATCTTTTAATATGGGGACAAATCTTTGACAAAGATTTGTGAAGACCTTGTAATGAAAAGATAACAAATGTGACAAAATCTTCATGGTGTTGGGGAATGGGGCGGCGAATGCAATTCATGACTTTAGTATGCATGGTGCATACTACGTATGCATGTCGACACGTCTACGTTATTCCGAGTCCGATTACTAAAATGCATTCCAATCTTCTTCATTCGGAATAGTCATTTTCGTATCATTATTCGGAATAGTTGTTTTCGTATCATTCCCTCTCTCTTTAAAGGGAATTGTCCTCAATTCCGAACTCCTTTCGTCACCAAGATAATTAACTAAAGCCTCTAAGTATTTGATCTCGAAGATGTCCGCAGTACGTACATGACCCAAAATCTTGAGACGATAGGTAGTGGGGCCCCCTCGAGAATCACCAACAAAATAACTATCATTATTAATAAAATAATAATAATTACTCCGCCAGGTAATACCGATATCATGACATGAGTGGATATCTGAAATGGGACGCACGGTTAACTCCACATCGGGTTCCTCCTCCAGAATTGGAAACACTGATTTCTCGGGTTCATCATCAAAAATGGAAAACACAGAATTTATTACGGTGGGAACCATAGGATTTATTACGGATTCCTCTTCATCAATTGGTTCCTCATCAAATGCTGGCGGTCCGTCATAATCTAACCAACACTCCGTTTCAATATTGCTGGGCTCCTCCAATAATGTCTCATCAAAAATTAATCCACTAGGCTCGTTTCGTACCACAACAAAGTCATACGACCCACTTTGCTCCGATAGGGCAGCTCGACTCCAACCATCGTCTTCTTTGTCATCAAAAAATGCCGCAGGAAATTCTGTCATATCAAAGTCGTCAGTGACAAAGAGTTCATTTTCAAGATTAGCCGTTTGAAAGCATAAGGTCATGATCTTGTTTCGCGTTACTAAAATAATTTGGTCCGTTTTGGTCAATTTGGCCAACACAACCAACTGGCCCATGATCAAAGTAGCAAGATCTAGGTTCGTCGACTAGGGAGACACGGCTCAACTCATCTTCTTCGTTGAATTGCTCCGTTGAAAATTCTGTCTCGTCTACTTCATTGAAAATGGTGGTAGGGACATCGTCTTCGTCAAAAAAAACTTCGCTGGAAATTCTTCGATGAAAAAAATCTTTGATCAAAGGTTGGCGGCGGGGCGTCGAAGGATTGGTGGTGGGGGAACAACGAGTGGTGGTATGGTTTGAACCTTCGATTGAAATATTTTGTGAATTTTTGCCAATCTTTGATCTTTGGCTTACGTTGTTGTGAACGAGACTGTTTCAGTTTTTGCCACCAGACGGCGGCGCTACCGCGGAGGCGCCTTGCCACCAACGAAACGCGGCGGTTGATCGGGGCAGCCTTGAAGTCCGAGTGCTCCTCACAAGCACGAAGCCAATCTATGCACGCATTTGGATTACTATCTCCGTGAAATTCCGGTATGCTGCGGAATTTGGCCAAGAAATCAATATCGTTGGCATCGTCCCTGTGTCTTTCTTGCATACGTTGCTCCGGTAAGCCGTTTAGTGCGTCACGGAGTGTCATCAAGAAATCGAGCTCGGAGAAATCCATAACAAGAATCAAGAGATAGTTTTTGACAAGAAATCGGACAGAAAATTTTCCAAGAAATCCGTGAAGAATGAACCAAGAAGATGATCAAAGAATCTGATCTCCACCGTTCAGACTGTAGTTCAATGAGTTGGCTTACCTTTGTCAAAATTTCGTGATGATCCAACGGTCGAATCCACGGGAAACTTTGTTTTCTTCCGACTGCGCTAATCTCAACAAAAAAAGTTCGTTGAATAAATCGCCCAAGGAGATGACCTTGGGCTCCGATACCACTTATGATACGAATTACGTAAGTAATGTGTATAAATACAACGGAAGATTATTATGTCTTGACAACTATCAAAGTATCACTCGAAAATTACAAGGGGTGGCCGAATTTGAATGGGGTTCGGCCGTGAGGTAGTAGTGTATACGGATTTGGATGTGTTTTATCGAACTAGACCTATAACTCGATAAAAGTAATCTCTTCTCAAGACCTATTGAGAATTGATCAAGTTAAAATCTCGAGACGCGTCGAAACAATAACTAAAGTTTGTTGAACTCGTTCAACGTATATTTCAAAGAAATACAAGGTTTATTAATATTCAAGATATTTACAAATGTTACAAGTACTACTATATATAGTAGTTTCCAACCGTAAGAAAATACAACAAAACGAGAAATGAAACTTCCTAGCATGCTTCCATTTCGGCCGAAATATCTAAAGAGGAGATACCAAGTATCTTGGTTTTATTAGGTGATTATGACATGAAGTAATCTTGGACTTGTGATGGTGACATGAAGAAGATCTTCACCAAATATCATCCTTGCAATCTTCAATTCGGCCGTATTCCTCAAGTAGTGATTAGGAGGATTTTGTGAAGATATGATATCACCCTTTGGAATTATTATGGTGATTATGACATGAGGGAAAATGACATGAAGGATGAAAGTATTCTTCAAATCTTATGCATGGGCCGTTTTTATTGAGGTGGGAAGGAGAAATATCTTCATTTGGAAGTATTATGGTGATGGTGACATGAAGAAGATATTTGATGAAAGTCTTCATCAAATTCTCATGCTTGGGCCGTTTTTTATTGAGGTGGGGAAGGAGAAATATCTTCATTTGGAAGTATTATGGTGATGGTGACATGAAGAAGATATTTGATGAAAGTCTTCATCAAATTCTCATGCTTGGGCCGTTTTTATTGAGGTGGGGAAGGCTTGGACGATTTGTAGTAATGGTGGGGAAGTATCTTCAAAGTAGGGACAATATCAAAGGAAATCTTTGAAAGTGACATACTTGAACAAAATGGTAGGGGGGGCGATATGTTTGTGATGTGGGGTGGAATAGGCGATATGTTTGTGATGTGGGGTCGTCCGGATACAAGCATGCGAATGGTGGGAGGAATCTTTTAATATGGGGACAAATCTTTGACAAAGATTTGTGAAGACCTTGTAATGAAAAGATAACAAATGTGACAAAATCTTCATGGTGTTGGGGAATGGGGCGGCCGAATGCAATTCATGACTTTAGTATGCATGGTGCATACTACGTATGCATGTCGACACGTCTACGTTATTCCGAGTCCGATTACTAAAATGCATTCCAATCTTCTTCATTCGGAATAGTCATTTTCGTATCATTATTCGGAATAGTTGTTTTCGTATCATTCCCTCTCTCTTTAAAGGGAATTGTCCTCAATTCCGAACTCCTTTCGTCACCAAGATAATTAACTAAAGCCTCTAAGTATTTGATCTCGAAGATGTCCGCAGTACGTACATGACCCAAAATCTTGAGACGATAGGTAGTGGGCCCCCCTCGAGAATCACCAACAAAATAACTATCATTATTAATAAAATAATAATAATTACTCCGTCAGGTAATACCGATATCATGACATGAGTGGATATCTGAAATGGGACGCACGGTTAACTCCACATCGGGTTCCTCCTCCAGAATTGGAAACACTGATTTCTCGGGTTCATCATCAAAAATGGAAAACACATAATTTATTACGGTGGGAACCATAGGATTTATTACGGATTCCTCTTCATCAATTGGTTCCTCATCAAATGCTGGCGGTCCGTCATAATCTAACCAACACTCCGTTTCAATATTGATGGGATCCTCTGATACGAATCGGTCAACATCCTCAAATACAAAAAAGAAGATCATCACAAAGATTCCACCCCCACATCACAAACACATGGCCCCCCCTACCATTTTGTTCAAGTATGTCACTTTCAAAGATTTCCTTTGATATTGTCCCTACTTTGAAGATACCTTCCCCACCATTACTACAAATCATGCTTGAAGGGGACCCTTATTTGTCTTCATATCTTTCACAAGATAAGTGAAGATCACCTCCTTCCCCACCTTATTTGAAAATCGGCCATATTCCCCACCTTGAGAAAGACTTTCATCAAGTCACCATCAACTAAGACTTTCATCAAGCATGTTCTTCATGTCACCATCAAATCAAGATTCACCATGTTTCTCATTCCCCACAAAATCGGTCCAAAGCATGAATCTTGAGGAAGATTTCATCAAGTATTTCGTCCAACTTGAAGATTGCTAGGAAGTTTCCTTTTTTGTTTTGTTGTATTTACTTACGGTTGGAAACTACTATATATAGTAGTACTTGATTGTATTTGTAATATCTTGAATCTTGAAATTTATAAAACATTGTATTTCTCTTGAAATATACGTTGAACGAGTTCAACAAAACCTTGGTTATTATTTCGACGCGTCTCGAGATTTTAACTTGATCAATTCTCAATAGGTCTTGGGAAGAGATTACTTTTATCGAGTTATAGGTCTAGTTCGATAAAACACATCCAAATCCGTATACACTACTACCTCACGGCCGAAATCCATTTAAGTTCGGCCACCCCTTGTATTTTCGAGTGACACTTTGATAATCGTCAAGACATAATAATCTTCCGTTGTATTTCATACGCATTACGTACGTAATTCGTATCATCTTCTTGTTCGATATTTTTTATTGTTATATCCGATATTATTCACATACAAAATACATCCGAAAAACTCCATATTCGTAAAAGCCTTCCGCTATCATACACTTACATATACTCCGACCGATACGTATCCACCTCTCCCCGGATAATTCGTATCATAAGTGGTATCGGAGCCCAAGGTCATCTCCTTGGGCGAGTTATTCAACGATTTTTTTTTTGTTGAGATTAAAGCAGTCGGAAGAAAACAAAGTTTCCCGTGGATTCGACCGTTGGATTATTACGAAATTTTGACAAAGGTAAGCCAACTTCTTGAAGTACAGTCTGAACGGTGGAGATCAAATTCTTTGATCATCTTCTTGGTTCATTCTTCACGGATTTCTTGGAAAATTTTCTGTCCGATTTCTTGTCAAGAACTATCTCTTGATTCTTGTTATGGATTTCTCCGAGCTCGATTTCTTGATGACACTCCGTGACGCACTAAACGGCTTACCGGAGCAACGTATGCAAGAAAGACGCAGAGACGATGCCAACAATATTGATTTCTTGGCCCAATTCCGCAAAGATACCTAATTTCACGGAGATAGTAATCCAAATGCGTGCATAGATTGGCTTCGTGCTTGTGAGGAGCACTCGGACTTCAAGGCCGCCCGATCAACCGCCGCGCCATTGGTGACAAAGCGCTCCGCGGTAGCGCCGCCGTCTGGTGGCAAAAATTGAAACAGATCCGTTCACAACAACGTAAGCCTAAAATCCAAGATTGGCTTAAATTCAAAAATATTTCAATCGAAGGTTCAAATCCCCATCTTACCACCAATCCTTCGACGCCCGCCACCGGCATTCGATCTAAGGCCTTCCTCCATCAAGGAAGTCCCAACAAAGATCTTTTTCGATGAAGACAATGTCCCTACGGTCATTTTCAATGAAGTAGACGAGACAGAGTTTTCAACGGAGCAATTCAACGAAGAAGGTGAGTTGAGCCGTGTATCCCTAGTTGACGAACCCGGATCTTGCTACTTTGATCATGGGCCGCTTGGTTGTGTTGGCCAAATTGACCAAAACGGACCAAATTATTTTAATGGTGAGGAGCCTTTTTGTGTCATGGAAATTGGGTCGGGTTATGATGGACCGCCAATATTTGATACAGAATCAGATGACAAAGAGGACCCCATGATTGATCTCGAGCTTCCCATTTTTGAAGAATCTCCTGCGGATTTTTGATGACAAAGAAGACGATGGTTGAGTCGAGCTGCCCTATCGGAGCAAAGTGGGTCGTATGACTTTGTTGCGGTACGAAACGAGCCTAGTGGATTAATTTTTGATGAGACATTATTGGAGGAGCCGAATAATTTTGAAACGGAGAGTTGGTCAGATTGCGACGGACCGCCAACATTTGATAAGGAACCAGTTGATGAAGAGGACTCCGCAATAAATTCTGTATTGGCCATTTTCGATGGTGAACCCGATATGGAATTATCAGTGTTTCCACTCGAGGAGGAACCCGATGTGGAGTTAACTGTGTCCCATTTCGTATATCCACTCATGTCATGATATCGGATACTCAGCGGAGTAATTATTATTATTTTATTAATAATGATAGTTATTTTGTTAGTGATTCTCGAGGGGGCCCCACTACCTATCGTCTCAAGATTTTGGGTCATGTACGTACTGCGGATATCTTCGAGATCAAATACTTAGAGGCGTTAGTTAGTTATCTTGGTGACGAAGGGAGTTCGAAATTGAGGACAATTCCCTTTAAAGAGAGAGGGTATGATACGAATCGGTCAACATCCTCAAATACAAAAAAGAAGATCATCACAAAGATTCCACCCCCACATCACAAACACATCGCCCCCCCTACCATTTTGTTCAAGTATGTCACTTTCAAAGATTTCCTTTGATATTGTCCCTACTTTGAAGATACCTTCCCCACCATTACTACAAATCATGCTTGAAGGGGACCCTTATTTGTCTTCATATCTTTCACAAGATAAGTGAAGATCACCTCCTTCCCCACCTTATTTGAAAATCGGCCATATTCCCCACCTTGAGAAAGACTTTCATCAAGTCACCATCAACTAAGACTTTCATCAAGCATGTTCTTCATGTCACCATCAAACCAAGATTCACCATGTTTCTCATTCCCCACAAAATCGGTCCAAAGCATGAATCTTGAGGAAGATTTCATCAAGTATTTCGTCCAACTTGAAGATTGCTAGGAAGTTTCCTTTTTTGTTTTGTTGTATTTACTTACGGTTGGAAACTACTATATATAGTAGTACTTGATTGTATTTGTAATATCTTGAATCTTGAAATTTATAAAACATTGTATTTCTCTTGAAATATACGTTGAACGAGTTCAACAAAACCTTGGTTATTATTTCGACGCGTCTCGAGATTTTAACTTGATCAATTCTCAATAGGTCTTGGGAAGAGATTACTTTTATCGAGTTATAGGTCTAGTTCGATAAAACACATCCAAATCCGTATACACTACTACCTCACGGCCGAAATCCATTTAAGTTCGGCCACCCCTTGTATTTTCGAGTGACACTTTGATAATCGTCAAGACATAATAATCTTCCGTTGTATTTCATACGCATTACGTACGTAATTCGTATCATCTTCTTGTTCGATATTTTTTATTGTTATATCCGATATTATTCACATACAAAATACATCCGAAAAACTCCATATTCGTAAAAGCCTTCCGCTATCATACACTTACATATACTCCGACCGATACGTATCCACCTCTCCCCGGATAATTCGTATCATAAGTAAAAAATATCACTTATGATACGAATTATCCGATACCACTTATGATACGAATTATCCGGGGAGAGGTGGATACGTATCGGTCGGAGTATATGTAAGTGTATGATAGCGGAAGGCTTTTACGAATATGGAGTTTTTCGGATGTATTTTGTATGTGAATAATATCGGATATAACAATAAAAATATCGAACAAGAAGATGATACGAATTACGTAATGCGTATGAAATACAACGGAAGATTATTATGTCTTGACGATTATCAAAGTGTCACTCAAAATACAAGGTGGCCGAACTTTAATGGATTTCGGCCGTGAGGTAGTAGTGTATACGGATTTGGATGTGTTTTATCGAACTAGACCTATAACTCGATAAAAGTAATCTCTTCCCAAGACCTATTGAGAATTGATCAAGTTAAAATCTCGAGACGCGTCGAAATAATAACCAAGGTTTTGTTGAACTCGTTCAACGTATATTTCAAGAGAAATACAATGTTTTATAAATTTCAAGATTCAAGATATTACAAATACAATCAAGTACTACTATATATAGTAGTTTCCAACCGTAAGTAAATACAACAAAACAAAAAAGGAAACTTCCTAGCAATCTTCAAGTTGGACGAAATACTTGATGAAATCTTCCTCAAGATTCATGCTTTGGACCGATTTTGTGGGGAATGAGAAAGATGGTGAATCTTGGTTTGATGGTGACATGAAGAACATGCTTGATGAAAGTCTTAGTTGATGGTGACTTGATGAAAGTCTTTCTCAAGGTGGGGAATATGGCCGATTTTCAAATAAGGTGGGGAAGGAGGTGATCTTCACTTATCTTGTGAAAGATATGAAGACAAATAAGGGTCCCCTTCAAGCATGATTTGTAGTAATGGTGGGGAAGGTATCTTCAAAGTAGGGACAATATCAAAGGAAATCTTTGAAAGTGACATACTTGAACAAAATGGTAGGGGGGGCGATGTGTTTGTGATGTGGGGGTGGAATCTTTGTGATGATCTTCTTTTTTGTATTTGAGGATGTTGACCGATTCGTATCATCCTCCAATAATGTCTCATCAAAAATTAATCCACTAGGCTCGTTTCGTACCACAACAAAGTCATACGACCCACTTTGCTCCGATAGGGCAGCTCGACTCCAACCATCGTCTTCTTTGTCATCAAAAAATGCCGCAGGAAATTCTGTCATATCAAAGTCGTCAGTGACAAAGAGTTCATTTTCAAGATTAGCCGTTTCAGAAAGCATAAGGCCGTGATCTTGTTTCGCGTTACTAAAATAATTTGGTCCGTTTTGGTCAATTTGGCCAACACAACCAACTGGCCCATGATCAAAGTAGCAAGATCTAGGTTCGTCGACTAGGGAGACACGGCTCAACTCATCTTCTTCGTTGAATTGCTCCGTTGAAAATTCTGTCTCGTCTACTTCATTGAAAATGGTGGTAGGGACATCGTCTTCGTCAAAAAAAACTTCGCTGGAAATTCTTCGATGAAAAAAAAATCTTTGATCAAAGGTTGGCGGCGGGGCGTCGAAGGATTGGTGGTGGGGGAACAACGAGTGGTGGTATGGTTTGAACCTTCGATTGAAATATTTTGTGAATTTTTGCAAATCTTTGATTTTTGGCTTACGTTGTTGTGAACGGATCGCTTTGATTTTGCCACCAGACGGCGGCGCTACCGGAGGCGCCTTGCCACCAAAGAAACGCGGCGGTTTATCGTGGCAGCCTTGAAGTTCGAGTTCTCCTCACAAGCACGAAGCCAATCTATGCACGCATTTGGATTACTATCTCCGTGAAATTCCGTATGTCATGCGAATTTGGCCAAGAAATCAATATCGTTGGCATCGTCCCCGTGTCTTTCTTGCATACGTTGCTCCGGTAAGCCGTTTAGTGCGTCACGGAGTGTCATCAAGAAATCGAGCTCGGAGAAATCCATAACAAGAATCAAGAGATAGTTTTTGACAAGAAATCGGACAGAAAATTTTCCAAGAAATCCGTGAAGAATGAACCAAGAAGATGATCAAAGAATCTGATCTCCACCGTTCAGACTGTAGTTCAATGAGTTGGCTTACCTTTGTCAAAACTTCGTGACGATCCAACGGTCGAATCCACGGGAAACTTTGTTTTCTTCCGACTGCGCTAATCTCAACAAAAAATTTCGTTGAATAAATCGCCCAAGGAGATGACCTTGGGCTCTGATACCACTTATGATACGAATTACGTAAGTAATGCGTATAAATACAACGGAAGATTATTATGTCTTGACAACTATCAAAGTATCACTCGAAAATTACAAGGGGTGGCCGAATTTGAATGGGGTTCGGCCGTGAGGTAGTAGTGTATACGGATTTGGATGTGTTTTATCGAACTAGACCTATAACTCGATAAAAGTAATCTCTTCTCAAGACCTATTGAGAATTGATCAAGTTAAAATCTCGAGACGCGTCGAAACAATAACTAAAGTTTGTTGAACTCGTTCAACGTATATTTCAAAGAAATACAAGGTTTATTAATATTCAAGATATTTACAAATGTTACAAGTACTACTATATATAGTAGTTTCCAACCGTAAGAAAATACAACAAAACGAGAAATGAAACTTCCTAGCATGCTTCCATTTCGGCCGAAATATCTAAAGAGGAGATACCAAGTATCTTGGTTTTATTAGGTGATTATGACATGAAGTAATCTTGGACTTGTGATGGTGACATGAAGAAGATCTTCACCAAATATCATCCTTGCAATCTTCAATTCGGCCGTATTCCTCAAGTAGTGATTAGGAGGATTTTGTGAAGATATGATATCACCCCTTTGGAATTATTATGGTGATTATGACATGAGGGAAAATGACATGAAGGATGAAAGTATTCTTCAAATCTTATGCATGGGCCGTTTTTTATTGAGGTGGGGAAGGAGAAATATCTTCATTTGGAAGTATTATGGTGATGGTGACATGAAGAAGATATTTGATGAAAGTCTTCATCAAATTCTCATGCTTGGGCCGTTTTTATTGAGGTGGGGAAGGAGAAATATCTTCATTTGGAAGTATAATGTTGATGGTGACCTGTAGAAGATATTTGATGAAAGTCTTCAGCAAATTCTCATGCTTGGGCCATTTTTGATTGAGGGGGGGGAGGGTTGGACGATGTGTGGGACTGGTGGGGAAGTATCTTCAAAGTAGGGCCAAGATCATAGGAAATCTTTGAAAGTGACATACTTGAACAAAATGGTAGGGGCGATATGTTTGTGATGTGGGGTGGAATAGGCGATATGTTTGTGATGTGGGGTCGTCCGGATACAAGCATGCGAATGGTGGGAGGAATCTTTTAATATGGGGACAAATCTTTGACAAAGATTTGTGAAGACCTTGTAATGAAAAGATAACAAATGTGACAAAATCTTCATGGTGTTGGGGAATGGGGCGGCCGAATGCAATTCATGACTTTAGTATGCATGGTGCATACTACGTATGCATGTCGACACGTCTACGTTATTCGAGTCCGATTACTAAAATGCATTCCAATCTTCTTCATTCGAATAGTCATTTTCGTATCATTATTCGGAATAGTTGTTTTCGTATCATTCCCTCTCTCTTTAAAGGGAATTGTCCTCAATTCCGAACTCCTTTCGTCACCAAGATAATTAACTAAAGCCTCTAAGTATTTGATCTCGAAGATGTCCGCAGTACGTACATGACCCAAAATCTTGAGACGATAGGTAGTGGGGCCCCCTCGAGAATCACCAACAAAATAACTATCATTATTAATAAAATAATAATAATTACTCCGCCAGTAATACCGATATCATGACATGAGTGGATATCTGAAATGGGACGCACGGTTAACTCCACATCGGGTTCCTCCTCCGAGTGGAAACACCGATTTCTCGGGTTCATCATCAAAAATGGAAAACACAGAATTTATTACGGTGGGAACCATAGGATTTATTACGGATTCCTCTTCATCAATTGGTTCCTCATCAAATGTGGCGGTCCGTCATAATCTAACCAACACTCCGTTTCAATATTGGCTGGGCTCCTCCAATAATGTCTCATCAAAAATTAATCCACTAGGCTCGTTTGTACCACAACAAAGTCATACGACCCACTTTGCTCCGATAGGCGGCTCGACTCAACCATCGTCTTCTTTGTCATCAAAAATGCCGCAGAAATTGTCATATCAAAGTCGCAATGACAAAGAGTTCATTTTCAAGATTAGCCGTTTGAAAGCATAAGGCCGTGATCTTGTTTCGCGTTACTAAAATAATTTGGTCCGTTTTGGTCAATTTGGCCAACACAACCAATCGCCCATGATCAAAGTAGCAAGATCTAGGTTCGTCGACTAGGGAGACACGGCTCAACTCATCTTCTTCGTTGAATTGCTCCGTTGAAAATTCTGTCTCGTCTACTTCATTGAAAATGGTGGTAGGGACATCGTCTTCGTCAAAAAAAACTTCGCTGGAAATTCTTCGATGAAAAAATAATCTATGATCTAAGGTTGGCGGCGGGTCGTCGAAGGATTGGTTGTGGGGGAACAACGAGTGTTGTTATTGTTTGAACCTTCGATTGAAATATTTTTTGAATTTTTGCCAATCATTGATTTTGGCTTACGTTGTTGTGAACGGATCTGCTTTGATTTTGCCACCAGACGGCGGCGCTACCGCGGAGGCGCCTTGCCACCAACGAAACGCGGCGGTTGATCGGGGCAGCCTTGAAGTCCGAGTGCTCCTCACAAGCACGAAGCCAATCTATGCACGCATTTGGATTACTATCTCCGTGAAATTCCGGTATGCTGCGGAATTTGGCCAAGAAATCAATATCGTTGGCATCGTCCCTGTGTCTTTCTTGCATACGTTGCTCCGGTAAGCCGTTTAGTGCGTCACGGAGTGTCATCAAGAAATCGAGCTCGGAGAAATCCATAACAAGAATCAAGAGATAGTTTTGACAAGAAATCGGACAGAAAATTTTCCAAGAAATCCGTGAAGAATGAACCAAGAAGATGATCAAAGAATCTGATCTCCACCGTTCAGACTGTAGTTCAATGAGTTGGCTTACCTTTGTCAAAATTTCGTGATGATCCAACGGTCGAATCCACGGAAACTTTGTTTTCTTCCGATTGCGCTAATCTCAACAAAAAAAGTTCGTTGAATAAATCGCCCAAGGAGATGACCTTGGGCTCCGATACCACTTATGATACGAATTACGTAAGTAATGTGTATAAATACAACGGAAGATTATTATGTCTTGACAACTATCAAAGTATCACTCGAAAATTACAAGGGGTGGCCGAATTTGAATGGGGTTCGGCCGTGAGGTAGTAGTGTATACGGATTTGGATGTGTTTTATCGAACTAGACCTATAACTCGATAAAAGTAATCTCTTCTCAAGACCTATTGAGAATTGATCAAGTTA
This sequence comes from Orobanche coerulescens, assembly GCA_033398695.1. Classification (NCBI taxonomy): domain Eukaryota; kingdom Viridiplantae; phylum Streptophyta; class Magnoliopsida; order Lamiales; family Orobanchaceae; genus Orobanche; species Orobanche coerulescens. The sequence continues at coordinate 113,385,180 of CM065802.1, read as the reverse complement.
AAATCTCGAGACGCCGAAACAATAACTAAAGTTTGTTGAACTCGTTCAACGTATATTTCAAAGAAATACAAGGTTTATTAATATTCAAGATATTTACAAATGTTACAAGTACTACTATATATAGTAGTTTCCAACCGTAAGAAAATACAACAAAACGAGAAATGAAACTTCCTAGCATGCTTCCATTTCGCCGAAATATCTAAAGAGGAGATACCAAGTATCTTGGTTTTATTAGGTGATTATGACATGAAGTAATCTTGGACTTGTGATGGTGACATGAAGAAGATCTTCACCAAATATCATCCTTGCAATCTTCAATTCGGCCGTATTCCTCAAGTAGTGATTAGGAGGATTTTGTGAAGATATGATATCACCCCTTTGGAATTATTATGGTGATTATGACATGAGGGAAAATGACATGAAGGATGAAAGTATTCTTCAAATCTTATGCATGGGCCGTTTTTATTGAGGTGGGGAAGGAGAAATATCTTCATTTGGAAGTATTATGGTGATGGTGACATGAAGAAGATATTTGATGAAAGTCTTCATCAAATTCTCATGCTTGGGCCGTTTTTATTGAGGTGGGGAAGGAGAAATATCTTCATTTGGCAGTATTATGGGGCTGGTGACCTGAAGAAGATATTTGATGAGAGTCTTCATCAAATTCTCATGCTTGGGCCGTTTTTATTGAGGTGGGGAAGGCTTGGACGATTTGTAGTAATGGTGGGGAAGTATCTTCAAAGTAGGGACAATATCAAAGGAAATCTTTGAAAGTGACATACTTGAACAAAATGGTAGGGGGGGCGATATGTTTGTGATGTGGGGTGGAATAGGCGATATGTTTGTGATGTGGGGTCGTCCGGATACAAGCATGCGAATGGTGGGAGGAATCTTTTAATATGGGGACAAATCTTTGACAAAGATTTGTGAAGACCTTGTAATGAAAAGATAACAAATGTGACAAAATCTTCATGGTGTTGGGGAATGGGGCGGCCGAATGCAATTCATGACTTTAGTATGCATGGTGCATACTACGTATGCATGTCGACACGTCTACGTTATTCCGAGTCCGATTACTAAAATGCATTCCAATCTTCTTCATTCGGAATAGTCATTTTCGTATCATTATTCGGAATAGTTGTTTTCGTATCATTATGCCTTACTCGCCACTCTTGATGTTCGTTTGCTTGGATTCGATACAGTAAAGGAGTATTACGAAGGTGATGCGGATTTTGGCGAAACCTTTGCCCTTTGCAAATTTGACCCGATGGGAGAATTTTCAATACAGGAGGGCTTTCTTTTTAAGGGAAATCGTCTTTGTCTACCAAGGCACACGATTCGAGAATTGCTGGTTCGAGAGGCTCATGGGGGAGGTTTGGCTGGCCACTTCGGTTCGGCCAAGACATTGGATGTACTTAAAGAACATTTTTATTGGCCAAGGATGCAAGGGGATGTTAATAATATAATCAGTAAATGTGTGACGTGCCATGTTGCGAAGAGTTCGTTCAAACCAGGAGTCTACACACCTTTACCGATTCCGGAGAGGCCGTGGGAAGATGTCTCAATGGACTTCATTGTGGCTTTGCCTCGAACCCAACGAGGTAAGGATGCAATTATGGTGGTCTTCGATCGGTTTTCAAAGATGGCTCATTTTGTTCCTTGTCACAAAACCGATGATGCGAGTAATGTTGCTGACCTGTATTTCCGAGAGGTGGTGCGATTACATGGAGTTCCGAAAACTATTGTTTCGGATCGGGACTCGAAGTTTCTAAGCTACTTTTGGAACACATTATGGAGGAAGGTGGGAACCAAGCTTTTGTTTAGTACTTCGCATCATCCTCAAACCGACGGACAAACTGAAGTAACGAATCGAACACTGGGGACGCTGTTGCGAGGCTTGGTGAGCAAAACACAAAAGGACTGGGATCTCAAACTGGCACATGCGGAGTTTGCTTATAATCGATCTCCTACTCATGCCACGGCACACTCTCCATTTGAAGTAGTTTAGGGGTTGAATCCTTGCAGGCCGCTAGATCTAATTCCACTACCAAGTGACTAATTGGTGCATAAGGATGCGGAGTCAAAACTAAAATCAATGATGAAATTACACGAACAGGTGCGGGATCGAATCAAGGAAATAAATGAGGCATACAAAAGGAAGTCGAATAAGCAAAGAAGGCAGAGACTATTCGAGGTTGGAGATTTAGTTTGGTTACATTTGAGGAAGGAACGATTCCCGAGTAAGCATAAGAACAAGCTAATGCCACGAGCTGAGGGACCATTTAAAATAATTGCGAAAGTGAAAGACAATGCTTACAAGTTGGAACTTCCGAGTGATTACGGAGTGCATGCTACTTTCAACGTAGGTGATCTATCCCCTTACCTTGACGACGACGGGATTGCGGAATTGAGGATAATTCCTTTTAAAGAAGGAAGGAATGATACGAAGCCGACTACTCCAAGCGAAGAAGACGAAGTAAGAATTGACGTAAAACACCTCGACCGCACTACAACCTACCTAGGCGAGAAAACAGAAACGAGACACGGAGTTACCTTGATAGTCGGAATTGGAATAACTTAAACAAAAGACAAGCAGCATCTTGGGGAGGGAAAAAGGTTCAAGTGGCAACTAAACAATAAAAGGATGTTCAGCTTTCTCTTACAAAAAGCAGCAGGATTCTTGGCAAAAAGGCGGCTGTCAGCAAGCATCTTGGAGACAAAGACCCAACTTTCACTTTTGTCAACAAGTGACATGGGGAACCTTCTATTATCTTTTCATTATTTTTAAGAACAACTTGTATTAGTTTAATTTATCTCATCAGGCTGCTTTTGCCTATAAATAGCAGCAGTAGAGTTGTAATGAAGGAGGATTGAAGGTTGAAGAAATAAGAACACTTTGTGTTTTTCCCTGGTGAATGCTTTTCATCAAAACTTGGTTTTTATTCGACGCGTTTCGAGTATTAATATGATTGATTCTCAATAGGTCTTGAGGAGAAATCACCTTATCAAATTATAGATCTAATTTGATAAAAACATCTGTTTATATCTTGTTTCGATATTCTGTTTGTTTTTCGATACAGTTGTACCCTTGCCCGATATTTTGCATAAAGTGTTGTTCGATCCTTTGAACTTGTTTCTTGTTAAATTCGTGTCCACCCGAAACGTGCTGTTTTGAGTGTTGCTGTTTGGAAGTGGGCTGCATCAAGTCTTTCTTTTGTCAAGTTCCTGTCTTGTTGCTGTATCGAGTTGCCGTCATACATTCCTGTCGCGAGTGCGTGCCGCTAGCCTGTATTACCGTTGTAGCGAACTGTTGTCATCAATTCCCAACAGTTTCTTGCCGATAGCTTCCGCTCGTAAAAAAAAGGCCTTCCGCTGTATCGATAGCGAATTCGCATCACCAGCGAGAATTCGTATCATGATTGGAAGTGGTCTGCATCAAGTCTTTTACATTTTGTCAAGTTTCTGTCTTGTTGTTGTATCGAGTTGCCGTCATCCTTTCCTATCGCGAGTGTGTGCCGCTAGTCCGTGTTACTGCTGTAGCGAACCGTTGTTACCAGTTCCCGACAGTTTATTGTCGATAGCTTCCGCTCGTCAACACAGCCCTCCTGCTATATCGATAGCGAATTCGCATAACCAGCGAGAATTCGTATCAGGAGTTCATCTTCAAGATTAGCCGTTTCAGAAAGCATAAAGCCGTGATCTTGTTTCGCGTTTGGGATAAATTTTCTGGCGAAATATTTCCTGAATTTTTGCCAATCTATGATTTTTGGCTTACGTCGTTGTGAACGGGACTGTTTCAGTTTTTGCCACCAGACGGCGGCGCTACCGCGGAGGCGCCTTGCCACCAATGAAATGCGGCGGTTGATCGGGGCAGCCATGAAGTCCGAGTGCTCCTCACAGGCATGGAGCCAATCTATGCACGCATCTGGATTACTATATCCATGAAACTTGAATATGCTGCGGAATTTAGCCAAGAAATCAATATCGTTAGCATCGTCTCTGCGTCTGGCTTGCGTTAGTGCGTCACGGAGTTTCATCAAAAAATCGAGATCGGAGAAATCCATAACAAGAGAGTCAAGAGATAACTTTTTGACAAGAAATAGTTGAATAAATCGCCCAAGGAGATGACCTTGGGCTCCGATACCACTTATGATACGAATTACGTATGAAATTATACGTAAACTCGCAAGGAAATGCAGCGGAAATATTTTGTTACCTCACAATACTCGATATGTGTAACACTCGTAAGAATTAACCGAAAGTAGGGCAATTCGGCTTACGTAAACAAGAACAATATGAAAGTGATTTATCAAACTAGACCTATAGTTTGATAAGGCAATCTCTCCTCAAGACCTATTGAGAATCGATTAAATTACAACTCGAAAATGCGTCGAATTATAATCAAGGTTTTGCTGAAAATCATTCAACATGAAGTAATACACAAGGTATTTCGTTTTTTAACATTCAAGATTCATTCTATAAGCCGAAAATACTACCCTTTAAATAGGAGTTACAAAACAAAGATTACTACCTATTAAACTATATAAAAAAAGAAAAACAACATTTTTAAATAACAAGGGGGGTCGGGGGGCGAATTTGATGTTGGTGAGGGTGGAGAAACATCTTCATGGGTCTAAAATTGATGAAGATGTGAAGATTGTGATGGGGACAAGTCTTGAAAGTGACAAAAATTGAAACTAAAAAAAAGGGGTGGGGACAAGTCTTCACATGTGAAGACTTTGAAGGGATCTCTCCATATGGTGTGGACGAAATGTGAAGTGACGTGGGTGGGGATGTATCTTTCAACATGTGAGACAAGATCAAATAAAATTTCAACTTGAAAGTGACACAAAATATGAAGAAAAAGAAATGGGAATCTTAAGGGGGGGGGGGGGGGCGATCAAGAGGAGTGGAAAGGGAGGAAGGTGGGAACAAGATAAAGGACATATTGTCAAGGTTGGTTGTGGGGAATCTTGGACATATATTTTTATCAAGTTTGGATAATAATTTTCGGCCATAAACATCACTGCACATTTGAACAGTCCGTGTGGCTTGATAGAAGCATAATTGGACCTTGGACCGTTTCACATGATTTATAGATCTTTCTTTTATCTTTCCATGGCCGCTTGAATCACCTAAATCGGACTTCGTATGAGAGAGTTGTGATTAAAATACCAAAACTGCTATGAATTAGTCATACGCGCGGGAATTGGTAATTTTGTTCTTGATTAAGTCTTGTTGTAGAAAATATTGGCTATAATGGCTCTGATTAAGCCCTGTTAATATGACACAAGACCATGTTACATGTATTCGAATCGGAACTCTATGAAAACTCGGCTTTATTGATTAGATTCGAGCATTTTGTATTGAGAATTAGCTAAATAGATGCTTGTATAAGAATAAAGAGAGAAAGTCATACAAAAACAGCCAATCCCGAAAGCAAAAAGGCCACAGGTGGCCAAAAGTGCTATGTAAAGCAAAAATGAAGGCGAAAACTACCACAAGCCGGTAGTGGACTATAAAAATGAGGAAGTCCTAATAGATCGGGCGTTGAACCTCATGGGGAGGCAGCCACATGCAAATGTGATACGAATTACGTATGTAAGTGTACGTAAAGCGTATGAAATGCAACGGAAGATTATTACGTTTTGACAAGTATCAAAGTATCAACCAAAAATACAAGGTGGTGGCCGAAATTATATGGTTTTCGGCCGTGAGGTAGGATAGTGTATGGATTTGAATGTGTTTTATCGAATTAGACCTATAACTCGATAAAGATAATCTCTCCTCAAGACCTATTGAGAATTGATCAAGTTATAATTCGAGACGCGTCGAAATAATAACCAAGGTAGTTGTTGAACTCGTTCAACGTATATTTCAAGAGAAATACAATGTTATTAATTTTCAAGATGCTTACAATCACCAAATGAACTACTATATTACTGTATACAAAAGATAAGGACATAAAAAAAACAAGAAAAAAACGAACTACCAATCTCCTTCCTAGCATGCTTCGGCCGAGATGTCAAGTGGTGTGGGGAAGGAGAAGATCTTGGACAAGATAACAATCTTCAAGCATCTTGGACTAAATCATGGATCACTTTGACATGTAGAAAAAAAAGGCTTGATGAAAGTCTTCACCAAGGGATATTGTTTCGGCCGATTTGTGGGGAGGAGGAGATCTTCAAGATTTTGTGTAAGATATGAAGACAAACATGAGTCCCTTTCAAGCATGCTTTGGCCGAAAATTCCATGCTTTGTACCGATTTCTTCGTCATGTTTTATGTTACTCCAGTTCCGATTAATAACGTAACTCCAATCCGCGTGTTCTTTTCGCCCAAGTATGATGATGCATGGTCATGCAACTTTGTATCGTCGTTGATGTCGATTTTTATTGACTCTTCTTCGATTGGAATGGTTGATATCGTATCATTCTCTCCCTCTTTGAAAGGAATTGACCTCAATTCCGTAATGCCATCGTCGTCAAGGTAAGGCGAGAGATCGCCTACGTTGAAAGTTGCGTGTACTCCGTATTCGCCCGAAAGTTCTACTTTGTAAGCGTTGTCGTTCACTTTTCCCACAATTTTGTACGGACCTTCGGCTCTCGACATTAATTTGTTCTTGCGTTTGTTTGGGAATCGTTCTTTCCTCAAATGTATCCAAACTAAGTCGCCAACATAAAATAGTCTCGCCTTTTTATTTTTGTTCGACTTCCGCTTGTAAATTTCATTTACTTCTTTAATCCGATCTCGTACTTTTTCATGTAACTTCATCATTGACTTGAGTTTTGATTCTGCATCTTTGTGAACCAATTCGTCGTTCGGCAAGGGAATCAAATCCAATGGCATGTGTGGATTTATTCCGTACACTACTTCAAAAGGTGAATGGGCTGTGGCGAAGCCGGCTGATCGGTTGTATGCGAATTCCGCATGTGCAAGTTTAACATCCCAATCCTTTTGTGTTTTGTTCACCAATCCTCGCAATAATGCTCCCAAGGTTCGATTAGTCACTTCGGTTCGTCCATCGGTTTGTGGGTGATGTGAAGTACTGAATAGAAGTTTAGTTCCCACTTTTCTCCATAAAGTATTCCAAAAGTAACTCAGGAATTTAGAATCTCGATCCGACACGATAGTTTTTGGAACTCCGTGTAAACGAACTATTTCTCGGAAATATAAGTCCGCCACATTGCTTGCATCATCGGTTTTGTGGCATTCTATAAAGTGAGCCATTTTTGAAAAACGGTCGACGACCACCATGATCGAGTCTTTGCCCCGTTGAGTACGAGGTAAAGCAACAATAAAATCCATAGAGACATCCTCCCATGGTCGCAAAGGTATTGGGAACGGCATGTATGTACTTGGCTTGAACGAACTTTTCATCATGTGACAAGTGACGCATTTACTCACGATTGTGCTTACGTCACCATACATCTTTGGCCAAAAGAAATGCTCCTTTAGCACTTCTACGGTTTTAGCCGAACCGAAATGACCGGCTAGTCCTCCTCCGTGCGCCTCCCGAACTAGTAATTCCCGAATTGTATGCTTCGGCACACATAGTTTATTTCCTTTGAAAAGAAAGCCATCCTGTAAAATAAATTCTTCGTACGGGCCTGTTTTACAACGGGTGAAAATTTCTCTGAAATCCAAATCGTCAATGTAATGATCTTTCAAAGGCTCGAACCCCAACAAACGAACATCTAGAATAGAAAGTAAGGCATACTGTCTTGATAGTGCATCCGCCACTATATTACTCTTACCGTCTTTGTACTTGGATGAAAAGTGAAAAGATTGCAAAAATTCCACCCATTTTGCATGTCTCGGACTTAGCTTGCTTAATGTATTTCAACGACTCGTGATCCGAATGCAACACGAAATGTTTCGAACGTAAATAGTGACTCCAATGATCGAGTGCTCTCACGATAGCATTGAACTCTTTGTCGTAAGTACAATAATTAACTCGAGCACCACTTAACTTTTCCGAAAAATAGGCGATGGGGCGGCCTCCTTGAATAAGTACCGTCCCGATTCCAACTCCACTAGCGTCGCATTCCACCTCAAATGGTTGTGAAAAATCGGGTAACGTTAAAATCGGTGCTTCACATAACTTTTCTTTTAATTTTACAAAAGCCTTTTGGGCAGCCTCGTTCCATACAAATGTTCCTTTTTTAAGACACTGTGATCGGGCTGGAGATGGTACTAAAGTCCCGTATGAAACGTCGGTAAAAAGAAGCGAGGCCATGAAATGATCGTACCTCCGTGATAGTTTTTGGTGTTGGCCAAGACTTGATTGCCGCGATTTTCTCTTGATCCACCGAAACTCCTTCTTTAGAAACGTCATAGCCGAGAAAGACAAGACTCTCGACTAGGAAAGTAGACTTTTCCCGCTTTCCATAAAGTTTCTGTTTCCTTAGAGTTTCAAACACGTGCCGCAAATGTTCAAGATGCTCCTCTAAGGATCGACTATAGATTAAAATGTTGTCTAAGTATACGACAACAAACTTCCCCAAGAAAGGTTTAAGAACCTCGTTCATCAATCTCATGAAAGTGCTTGGGGCATTAGTGAGGCCGAATGGCATCACAACCCACTCGTAAAGTCCATTCTTTGTTTTAAATGCCGTCTTCCATTCGTCTCCCTCTCGCATGCGAATTTGATGGTATCCGCTCCGTAAATCAACTTTTGAAAATATAACCGAGCCATGTAACTCGTCTAACATGTCGTCTAGTCTCGGGATGGGGAACCGATACTTGACGGTGATGTTATTCACGGCTCTACTGTCAATGCACATTCGCCATGATCCGTCTTTTTTTGGTACAAGTAGGACTGGAACCGCACACGGACTTAAACTTTCTCGGACATATCCGTGACTCATGAGCTCATCAATTTGACGTTGTAGTTCTTTGGTTTCTTCGGGATTACAACGATACGCCGCTTTGTTTGGTAATGGAGCTCCTGGTATAAGATCAATTTGGTGTTCGATTCCGCGGATAGGTGGTAATCCCACCGGCAAGTCTTCGGGAAAAACATCCGTGAACTCGTGCAATAGTGTATCTATCTCTTCTTCGTGTTGTGATTTTGTAGCAAGGTTTCGGGTTTCTTTGATCATCATCAAATAAATACGTTCGCCATCGTCAATGGCATATTCGACTTCTTTTTCGTTTGCAAACATCGTGAGCTTCGGCCCTTTGACTTTTTTTGAACTCATTGTTCGGATAGCTTGAGGTGACATAGGTTTAAGAACAATTTTTTTACCTTTGTCACGTAACTCATATTCGTTGCTCCTCCCTCGATGTAGTACGTCCCGATCAAATAACCAAGGTCTTCCCAACAACACGTGACATGCGTCCATCGGTAGTACATCGCATATAATATCATCACCATACGAACCCATGGTGAGTCCGACTTTTACTTGTCTTGATACTTTCACTTTATGTCCATCGTCGAGCCAATGGAGTGCATATGGCCTTGGATGAGCCGTAGTGGTTAGTCCGAGCTTCGAAACCATCTCGCTTGATGCCACGTTTGTACAACTTTCACCGTCAATGATCAAGCTACACCATTTTTCTCTGACACGACACTTCGTATGAAAGATTTGATCTCGTTGTTCTATGTCACTCGGGGCCGCCTTCGTTTGTAACATGCGAAGGACGAGGTTTGTGTCATAATTCGGGGCATCGTATGCCTCGTAATCTTCTTCTTCGTCGGCTTCCAAGTTAAAGACGTCTCCAATTCTTTCTTCTTCGGCTAGTAACTCTTCTCGGACGGCTACGACTTCTCGTAACGTCACTATTCTCCGATTTGGACAAGCACTTTAATAGTGTCCAAATCCTTGACATTTGAAACACTGTACTTTAGATAAGCTTGTTTCTTTTGGCGTGATGGGAATTTTTGGAATGGTAGTAATGGATGGACTTGGCGTGACAGTTTTTGGAAACGAGCTAGAACTCGTGCCAAAGTTGGTATTTCCGAATTTAGGTGGGAATTCGGGTTTTGAAAATTTTGTTTTGTTTTGAATTTCCAACTTTATGCAAAGCCCGCACAAAGTATCAAAGTCGGAATAGGGGTAGAGTTCCACGGAATTAGCAATGTTTTTATTCAAGCCTCGTAGGAAACGGGACATCCGTAATTCTTCGCTTTCTTCAAGTTCTCCCATCAAGGATAAGTTTTCAAACTCCTCGATGTATTCCTCTACACTTAGCTTTCCTTGCGTGAGGTCAGAAATTTTTCGATATAAACTCAACTTGTGTGTAGCCGGGACATATCTCTTACGTAGTTTCTTTTTTAGAGAATTCCACGAACGTATCTTTTCCTTACCGACACGAACTCATTGTGTCTTCATTCGTTCAAACCAAAGGGAGGTTCCCTTTCCAAGTTTGAGAATCGCGTACTTGCATCGTATCTCGTCATCGAGGTCCTTGAACTCAAACATTCGTTCAATTTTCCTTTCCCACTCCAAATAAGTCTCGGGATCAGTGCCGCCTACGAACTCCGGAAGTTCGCTTGTCTTGAATTCATCAACATGTCGTGGTGCATGCATGGCGTCGTATCCTCGTCGTGCATGGATTCGGGGCTCCGGCAAGCCTAGAAGAATGTCACGCAATTGGGCTACTTCTTCATCGGTGAATGCCATCTTCTTGAATAACGTCGGGAACCATGAGACAAATGTCTCTGATACCACTTATGAAACGGATTACGTATGTAAGTGTACGTAAAGCGTATGAAATGCAACGGAAGATTATTACGTTTTGACAAGTATCAAAGTATCAACCAAAAATACAAGGTGGTGGCCGAAATTATATGGTTTTCGGCCGTGAGGTAGGATAGTGTATGGATTTGAATGTGTTTTATCGAATTAGACCTATAACTCGATAAAGATAATCTCTCCTCAAGACCTATTGAGAATTGATCAAGTTATAATTCGAGGCGCGTCGAAATAATAACCAAGGTTTTTGTTGAACTCGTTCAACGTATATTTCAAGAGAAATACAATGTTATTAATTTTCAAGATGCTTACAATCACCAAATGAACTACTATATATAGTAGTATACAAAAGATAAGGACATAAAAAAAAACAAGAAAAAAACGAACTACCAATCTCCTTCCTAGCATGCTTCGGCCGAGATGTCAAGTGGTGTGGGGAAGGAGAAGATCTTGGACAAGATAACAATCTTCAAGCATCTTGGACTAAATCATGGATGACTTTGACATGTAGAAAAAAAAAAGGCTTGATGAAAGTCTTCACCAAGGGATATTGTTTCGGCCGATTTGTGGGGAGGAGGAGATCTTCAAGATTTTGTGTAAGATATGAAGACAAACATGAGTCCCTTTCAAGCATGCTTTGGCCGAAAATTCCATGCTTTGTACCGATTTCTTCATCATGTTTTACGTTACACCAGTTCCGATTAATAACGTAACTCCAATCCGCGTGTTCTTTTCGCCCAAGTATGATGATGCATGGTCATGCAACTTTGTATCGTCGTTGATGTCGATTTTTATTGAACTCTTCTTCGATTGGAATGGTTGATATCGTACCAAAATGGACCGCAACGCCAAGAGTGGGAGGCAACACTCAATATATCGAGAGATCTGCTTCCGGGAACATCATCCGGAATAGGGCATGGGTAGCTTGGGTGGCTGATATGGTGCAAGCAAACCAGAAGAAAGCGACAGAGCAATGACAGCCAGGGGGTCCGACCGAGGCGATAGAACTGTTGGGCGTGTCTCTAAGACAGACGCCAAGATGCTAAAAGCATCTGGAGTTCATCCTAGAGAAGGATGAAATGGCTGGCCTCGTTAAAAACCGTATATTGGAAAACCAGTGGGAAAAAGCCAATAACGGGAAAAAGAGTACCAGCAGCCTGGAGGCAATGCCGTCAATTCCAAATTTCAGAACAAGACCTGTAAATGCAACAGGGGTGGGGAATGTGAGGAAAAAAGTCGTTGTGGCCCAAAGAGAGGACGAGAGGGTCCTGCAAAAACACTAATAAAACAAAACGGGGAGGGGGAGCATGAGAAAAAGTCGCCGAACCCAAAAGCTTAGGCGATAGTATCCCGAAAGAGCAGAACTCAAGTGCCTCCAAAAGCTAGAGGAAAGTGACACGAGTGTTAGTAAAGTATAAATCATGATGAGCAATGTGTGCCACGCGAGGGGTTCCACCAGGGCATCAGCAGCCTGATTACCCTCTCGGAAAAAATGTGTGTCCTTAAAAGTGAAATTCTTAATCAAATGTAAAGTCCTGAGCCAACAAGCACGAAGGCACCAGGGGACCTCTAAAGAACAAGTCTGAAAGCTATGCACCACAAAAGTGGAATCGGACTCCAGCTAAAGAGTCAACCATCCACGATCTTTAGCAACCTCAATAGCAATCATAGCAGCCTGAATCTCTGCCTCGAAGGCAAAACCCTGGGGAAGGGTGACAGTGAATCCACCGAGTGCAAACCCCCTACAGTTACGAAAAATCCCGCCGATCGAAGACGGACCAGGAGAGCCAATCGCACAACCATCTATGTTTACATTGTACCAACCCGGCGATGGTGGAGTCCATGAGACAGTGGTATAGGTAAGAGGCTTGGCAGGATTGCCGCGGACACCCAACTTTCTGAGAGTGGCGAGATCCCGAACTGTGTTATTCATGGGGGCCGAGATTAAGGTAGCATACTTACGCACGCAAAATAGGATGATGGATAAGGTGATGCAACCCCAGTTGCACCATCAAGAGTATTAGATTCGGTTGGAGCCATCATAAATCACATTGGTCCTATGACCCGAGCACGTGCTAAGAAATTGAGAGAAGACACAAAAGAATTGTTGAAAACAAGCGACATTAGCACCACTACACGAAATAACATGATGTTACGTTCCAGCTCTATAACTCTACTTCAAATCACCGATTCGGAAGGCCACGTTCCCATCAGGGAATTACATTGTTTGTTCATGTTTAAATCCGAGATTGAGGACCCTCGTTTAGAGACTGCATTTGGAGAACACATTGAAGATTTCAAGCCGCAACTTCCCTATCCAGATAAGTTCGATTCTATACTCCATTATGAGGATCACATTGAACAAGACCCCCATCTAGGGGCTGCATGGAATTCTTCGACGTTCAAGACCCCCGTCTAGGGGCTGCATGGGAGACGTATAATGGGTATTCGGCCATGCAAGGTCATGCAAAACAAGGAGTATTTTCATCCATATTTTCAGCCCCTAAAATAAGTGTTTACTATTGATAAAATATGATGTATAAGTGTACTAAAATGTCCACATGGTGTGATATCAAAGTGACCTCATCAAAGTGATCTCATCAAGTGTATCTAGCAAGATAATTCAGCCCACTTGTTAGTTCGCATAGCCGTTGCAAGGAGGAGAGAGAGATGAACAATTTCAGCCCACCTTCCTTCTCAAATAGTCGTTGCCACCCTTTAGAAAGTCAAGGAGTATAGTTTACTCAAGTTGCTATTACTTTATGTTTGTCTTCCTCCTTTCATGCTTGTAGTTGTAATTATTTATTTTGTTGTTTGAATTTCATGTCACCTTAGAAGTCTTTTAGACACCTATAAATAAGGTCTATGGCCATTTGTAAAAGGTACCAAGAATAATTTCGAAATATAGCTATTATGCTTTATTAATATACTTGTGTGTTGTTGATTTTATGTTTATACATTAAATCATTCTACTTGGAATCAAAGATTGCCATCTCTTTGGTTTTGAAATTCATAGAAACTATAGGATCTTGAGTTTTATTCGAAGGCTTCTTGTTACAAGATATCAAGACATCATTAGAATCCTACTTAAGGGTTTATAGTACGTTATATTTCCGCTGCCATTACAACCGTTGGGGGACAAGAAATTTCGATTAAAAGAACTTACTTGAGAGCTTCACGAGTTGATCTTTCTTAGGCAAGGAGGATCATATCATTTGGCATCGGAGCTTCGGTTCCAGGTTCATTCGTTCCTCAACTTTCTTTTATTGCTTTCATTTACGTCATAAGTTATTTTGCTCTCGGTGTATGCTTGTTAAAAAAAACGAAAATAAAAAAATAAAATTATCTAGCTATTTTCATCTTGTTGAATTTTTCATTCTTGACATATTTTAAAAGGGTTGGGTCAAATAACTCAAGAGATGAAAAGAGAGACGGGAAAATACTAATGGAAGAAGAAGACTATTTTAGTGATGGTCCCGTTAGGAGAAAAATCTAATCATTAAAAGATGCTCAATATCACATTGATGGGTTGTACTCTTTGATGAATAGAATGACTAATATAATCGCAGAAATGAGAGAAGATCTTAAGTCGGTTAAGACAAACCAGACACGAGATACTAATGTAAGATGGGGTAGGAATAATCGACCACCTCCACCACCTTTAAATGAACTTGAAGACGAATTTGAATATGAATTTGAAGAAGATAGACATTCTAGGACAAATCGGGAACCTAGAAATAATCGGGACAGGATGGATGATAATCTTAACAGTGTTAAATTCCACATTCCTCCATTTGAAGGTAAAATCAACCCCGAATTGTTCTTTGAGTGGGTTAGGAGAGTCGAAGGCCAATTTGAGTGTAGAAACTTTTCTGAACTTAAGAAAGTCAAATTAGCCACGGTGGAGTTTGTAGGATATGCTCTTATTTGGTGGGATCATGTAGTTCAATCTAGAGAACGGAAAGTCGAGCCACCTATCACGACTTGGAATGACCTTAAAAGAGTCATGACCGATAGGTTTGTTCCTAGTTATTACATGAGAGACCCATTATACAACCTTCAAACTTTAAAACAAGGGTCGAAATCTGTAGATGACTACTATAAAGAAATGGAAACGAGATTGATTAGGTGTCGTCTAGATGAAGACCAAGATAGGTTGATGTCTAGGTTCCTTTCATGCCTTAATGTTGAAATTAGAGATCAACTAGAATTAATAACTTGTTTCGACCTAGAGGGCATGGTTCACACGGCGAGGAAGATAGAGCAACAATTAAAGAGAAGACAAACTAAGAGAGTAAATACCCCTAGTACACCTTGGAAACCGAGGCAACCTAGCAACATAGAGGGTGAGTTCAAATCTTCAAACACAAAATCCCAACCCACCCAAAAGCCATTTTCCACAACTCAACCAGGATCATCGTCTAATGGTCCAACTAGGTCCCGAGATGTGAGATGTTTTAAATGTCAAGGGATTGGTCACATAGCATCAAATTGTCCAAATCAAAGAGTGATCATAGCTAGACCCGAACAAGTAGAATCGTCCAGTGAGGAAGAAGCCGAGTGTGAGGAAGAATATGAGGAGTTTCAAGGAGTTGATGAGGGTAAAATAAGCGCAGTAGTGACTAGAATGTCCCTCGCTACTCAGATAGGTGAAGAAGTGATACGAATTCTTCGGGAGAGGGCGGATACGTATCGGTCGGAGTGTTTGTAAGTGTATGATAGCGGAAGACTCTTATGAATATGGTAATTCGAGTGTATGAATATGGATGAAATATCGGATAACAATAAAAATATCGAACAAGAAGACTTGAACGATTAAGAACAAGGGTTTATCGAATTAGACCTATATCTCGATAAGGTGATTTCTTCCCAAGACCTATTGAGAATCAATCGGATTAATATTCGAAAACGCGTCGAATAAAAATCAAGTTTCGGTAAAAATCATTTACCAAGGATAGAAACACAAAGTGTATTCTTTCACATTCAAATTCATAATACAATATTTCATAATACATAATAATCTTACAAAACTACTCAAAGGCTACTTATAGGAGATGTAGCCTTCTAACCAACTAAGGAAACAAGGCTTACATGATCTTGACATGACAACCAAACATCAAAATAAAAATAAGGATGGAATCAAACAAATGGGAGGGAATCACACAATAAACATAGTTATAAGTCACCCCACATAACATGCAAGTCTAATCATGACATGTGAGGGGAGGAAAAACAACAAAAAATAAAAAAAATCAGCAATAATGGCATTTGCTGGTCTGCCGGACACGGCCCGTGCCGATCGGCACGGTCGCGGCGCGCATCTGGCCGGCAGGGACTCGACCGTGTCGCCTGGCACGGTCGGGTTGGTCGGACAGCGGAAATTCTATTATCCGGAAGAGTGTGACTCGGCCGTGTCGCCTGGCACGGTCGGGTTGTGTCGGCACGGGCCGTGTCGGACGACACGGTCGGGCTCGGTCGGCAGCGAGATTACACTTTCTAGGACATCTCGGCACGGGCCGTGTCGGACGACACGGCCGGGTTCGTTCGGTAGTGATCGGCCAGTTCCGGCAGGTGGTGAATTTTCCGGCTGGTGGTGATTTTTCCGGCAGTTCGGACATTCCTTTTACGTCTTATGTCCGTTTTCTCGCCTAAAAATGTAGTCGCACGTGCACGGCGCGTTGTAAGGCCTTTAACGTTATTCTTGCTTCGGTTTCTTTATTCGGACTATTCAATTCCGTATCATCTCCTCTCCCTTTAAAGCGATTCGTCCTCGAATCGGCATTGGTCTCATCTCCCAAGGGATAAAAGAAAGTCACCAAACAGATAATAAGCCCAAAAATATCGGACGTTCGAGTGTGGCGCAGAACTTTGAGGCGATAGACAAATGGACATTTCAAAGGGCAACCGACAAAATAACTATCATGATTAACATAAAAATGATAATTATTTTGCGAGGAAAAACCTTTATCATCGTGGTTGAACTCATCGGATTCAATTTCAAGACCGAAGAAAATTGCCTCGTAATCGTCTTTCATGCCAATCGGGTGTGATTTCACTTGTGAACAAATTTCACAATCGCATTCGTCAAAAACAGGAGGTTTTGACCAATCAACAACAAGATCTAAACTTGAAGATTCGGAGAACGGATAACAGAAATCAAACATTTTTTTTATTCTTCTTTTTTTTTTTGGAAAGAAAAATTGATAACAAAATACCTCAACAAAAAAAATTCGTTGAATAAATCGCCCAAGAAGATGACCCTGGGCTCTGATACCACTTATGATACGAATTCTTCGGGAGAGGGCGGATACGTATCGGTCGGAGTGTTTGTAAGTGTATGATAGCGGAAGACTTTTATGAATATGGTAATTCGAGTGTATGAATATGGATGAAATATCGGATAACAATAAAAATATCGAACAAGAAGACTTGAACGATTAAGAACAAGGGTTTATCGAATTAGACCTATAACTCGATAAGGTGATTTCTTCCCAACACCTATTGAGAATCAATCGGATTAATATTCGAAAACGCGTCGAATAAAAATCAAGTTTCGGTAAAAATCATTTACCAAGGATAGAAACACAAAATGTATTCTTTCACATTCAAATTCATAATACAATATTTCATAATACATAATAATCTTACAAAACTACTCAAAGGCTACTTATAGGAGATGTAGCCTTCTAACCAACTAAGGAAACAAAGCTTACATGATCTTGACATGACAACCAAACATCAAAATAAAAATAAGGATGGACTCAAACAAATGGGAGGGAATCACACAATAAACATAGTTATAAGTCACCCCACATAACATGCAAGTCTAATCATGACATGTGAGGGGAGGAAAAACAACAAAAAATAAAAAAAAATCAGCAATAATGGCATTTGCTGGTCTGCCGGACACGGCCCGTGCCGATCGGCACGGTCGCGGTGCGCATCTGGCCGGCAGGGACTCGACCGTGTCGCCTGGCACGGTCGGGTTGGTCGGACAGCGGAAATTCTATTATCCTGAAGAGTGTGACTCGGCCGTGTCGCCTGGCACGGTCGGGTTGTGTCGGCACGGGCCGTGTCGGACGACACGGTCGGGCTCGGTCGGCAGCGAGATTACACTTTCTAGGACATCTCGGCACGGGCCGTGTCGGACGACACGGCCGGGTTCGTTCGGCAGTAATCGGCCAGTTCCGGCAGGTGGTGAATTTTCCGGCTGGTGGTGATTTTTCCGGCAGTTCGGACATTCCTTTTACGTCTTATGTCCGTTTTCTCGCCTAAAAATGTAGTCGCACGTGCACGGCGCGTTGTAAGGCCTTTAACGTCGATTCTTGCTTCGGTTTCTTTATTCGGACTATTCAATTCCGTATCAAGAAGAGGATGGTCAAAGAGAGAATCTATTTCAAACTAGATGTCATATTAAGGACAACCTATGTAGTTTGATTATAGATGGAGAAAGTTGTGTGAATATGGTTAGTGCAGCCTTAGTAAAGAAATTATGCCTACCCGTGGAAAAACATCCTAAGCCATATAGATTACTATGGTTAAATAATACCGGAGATTTGAGGGTTACTAATCAAGCTAAGGTATCCTTTAGGATTGGCAGGTATATAGATGAAGTAGTCTGCGATGTCGTACCTATGCACGCTACTCAACTTCTTCTAGGAAGACCATGGCAGTATGATCGTCAAGTCCTTCATAATGGTTTCACAAACAAGTACTCATTCACCTTTGAGAAAAAGAAATTCACCTTAACACCCATGACTCCTAAACATGTTCATGAAGCTCAAACGGTGCTACAACAAGCAATAAAGGAAAAAGAGAAAGAAAAGATCGAATCTTCGACCTCTAAAGGGGGCAAGACCATTGGGTTGATCAGGGCTAGCGTGGTTAAGCGAGCTATGCTATCACAACAACCCGTGGTTCTATTGATGTTTCGTGATGCTTTACTTAATCTTGCATCTATTCCTGAAACTACTGATCCTTTGATTGTTGCACTCTTACAGGAATTTTAAGATGTGTTCCCGGAAGAGACCCCTCCTGGCTTACCGCCAATAAGAGGCATTGAACACCAAATCGATTTTGTTCCTGGAGCTTCAATGCCAAACTGACCTGCATATAGAAGCAATCCAGAAGAAACGAAAGAAATGAGGAAGCAAGTAGACGAGCTACTAGCCAAAGGGCATGTGCGAGAAAGCATGAGTCCGTGTTCTGTTCCAGTTTTGTTGGTACCAAATAAAGATGGATCATGGAGAATGTGCGTGGACTGTCGAGCCATCAATAATATCACAATTAAGTATCGACATCCCATTCCGAGACTAGATGACATGCTAGATGAGTTATATGGTTCTGCTATCTTTTCCAAAATTGATTTAAAAAGTGGGTATCACCAAATAAGAATGAAAGAGGGAGATGAATGGAAAACATCCTTTAAAACTAAACATGGTCTTTATGAATGGTTAGTAATGCCGTTTAGTCTCACTAATGCACCTAGCACTTTCATGCGACTTATGAATCATGTTTTATGAGCTTTTATAGGGAGATTTGTAGTTGTATACTTTGATGACATACTTATCTATAGTAAGAATTTGCAAGAGCATGTTAGTCATGTAAAAGAAGTGTTAACTATGCTTAGAAAAGAGCGTCTGTTCGCTAACCTTCAAAAATGCAATTTTGGCATGGAGAAGCTTGTTTTCCTTGATTTTGTTGTGAGTTCACAGGGAATACAGGTAGATGAAGAAAAGATCAAGGCTATCAAAGATTGGGAAAGTCCTAAATCAGTCCGTGAAGTTCGAAGCTTCCATGGCTTAGCGAGCTTTTACCGACGTTTTGTACCCAATTTTAGCACCTTGGAAGTTCCCTTAACCGAAGTGATCAAGAAAAATGTTGGCTTTAAATGGGAGAAGGAGCTGGAAGCCGCCTTTAGATTGTTGAAATAGAAACTCACGAATGCACCATTGCTATCCCTACCAAACTTTACAAAATCATTCGAGATTCAGTGTGATGCATCCGGAACTGGTATTGGCGCAGTCTTAATGCAAGAAGGAAAGCCAATTGCCTACTTCAGTGAGAATTTAGGAAGTGCCATGCTAAATTATCCGACTTATGATAAGGAGTTGTACGCCGTGGTTCGAGCACTTGAAACTTGGCAACACTACCTATCGCCTAAAGAGTCCGTAATACACACAGACCACGAGTCACTAAAGCACCTGAAAGGCCAACATAAGTTAAATAAGAGGCACGCCCGCTGGATGGCGTTCATTGAGATGTTTCCTTATGTGATTCGTTATAAACAAGGTAAAGAGAAGTTGTGGCTGATGCACTATCTCGAAGGTACTCCTTATTATCTGCTCTAGATTCTAAATTACTTGGCTTTGAGATGATTAAAAATCAATATGAGCATGATTCTGATTTTTGTGATATATATGCTGCATGTGAACGTGTAGGAGTTGATAAATTTAATAAACATGATGGATTCTTGTTTAGAGAAAACAGATTATGTATTCCTGCTAGTTCTATCCGAGAGTTGTTGTTGTTAGAGGCGCATGGAGGAGGTGATACGAATTACGTAAGTAATACGTATAAAATACAACGGAAGATTAACAAGTATCAAAGTATCACTTGAAAATTACTAAGGGTGGCCGAATTTGAATGGGATTCGGCCGTGAGGTAGTATGATGTACGGATTTTGATGTGTTTTATCGAACTAGACCTATAACTCGATAAAGGTAATCTCTTCCCAAGACCTATTGAGAATTGATCAAGTTAAAATCTCGAGACGCGTCGAAACAATAACTGAAGTTTGTTGAACTCGTTCAACGTATATTTCAAAGAAATACAAGGTTTATTACTTTTCAGATGATTTACAAATACAACGAGCACTACTATATATAGTAGTTTCCAACCGTAAGAAAATACAACAAAACGAGAAAACGAAACTTCCTAGTAACATCCTAATCGGCCGAAAATATCCAAGTAGATACTAAGCATCTTGGATTTTATGTTGATTGAGACATGAAGAAATCTTGGACTTTATTAAGGTGATGGTGACATGAAGAAGATCCTTGATGAAAGTCTTCACAAATTGTCCTTTCTTGCAAGCTTCAAATCGGCCGAATATACCAAGTGATTAGGAGGATTTTGTATGATATCAACCTCTTTGGAATTATATAGGTGATTATGACATGAGGGACAAGGACATGAAGGATGAAAGTCTTCTTCAAATCTTGTTGTTTCGGACGTTTGTTATCCTGTTTGGGAAGGAAAATATCTTCATTTTCTTGTCAAAGATATGAAGTCAAGTGAGGTCCCTTTCAAGCATGTCTTGGCCGAATTTTCATGCTTTGACCGATTCCGTCGCCGAGTTTTACGTTACTCCTGTTCCGATTAACAACGTAACTCCAATCCGCGTATTCTTTTCTCCCAAGTATAATGATGCATGGCCATGCGAATTTGCATCGTCGTGGATGTCGATTTTTATTGGAGCTTCTTCGATTGGAATATTAGATATCGTATCATTCCCTCCTTCTTTGAAAGGAATTGACCTCAATTCCGTAATGCCATTGTCGTCAAGGTAAGGCGAGAGATCACCTACGTTGAATGTCGCGTGTACTCCGTATTCGCCCGCAAGTTCGACTTTGTATGCGTTGTCGTTCACTTTTCCCACAATTTTGTACGGACCTTCGGCTCTCGGCATCAATTTGTTCTTCCGTTTGCTTGGGAATCTTTCTTTTCTCAAATGTATCCAAACTAAGTCGCCAACATCAAATAATCTCGCTTTTTTATTTTTGTTCGACTTCCGTTTGTAAATTTCATTCACTTCTTTAATCCGTTCCCGTATCTTTTCATGTAACTTCATCATTGATTTGAGTTTTGATTCGGCGTCTTTGTGAACCAATTCGTTGCTCGGCAAGGGAATCAAATCCAATGGCATGTGCGGATTTATTCCGTATACTACTTCAAAAGGTGAATGGGCCGTGGCATAACCGGGTGATCGGTTGTATGTGAATTCCGCATGAGCAAGTTTAACGTCCCAATCCTTTTGTGTTTTATTCACCAATCCTCGCAATAACGCTCCCAAGGTTCGATTAGTCACCTCGGTCTGTCCATCAGTTTGTGGGTGATGTGAAGTACTGAATAGGAGTTTAGTACCCACTTTTCTCCATAAAGTATTCCAGAAGTAACTCAGAAATTTGGAATCTCGATCCGACACGATAGTTTTTGGAACTCTGTGTAAACGAACTATTTCCCGGAAGTACAAGTCCGCCACATTGCTTGCATCATCGGTTTTGTGGCATGCTATAAAGTGAGCCATTTTCGAAAAACGGTCGACGACCACCATGATCGAGTCTTTGCCTCGTTGAGTACGAGGTAAAGCCACAATAAAATCCATCGAGACATCCTCCCATGGTCGTAACGGTATTGGCAACGGCATGTATGTACTCGACTTGAACGAACTTTTCATCATGTGACAAGTGATGCATTTACTCACGATTGTGCTCACGTCACCTTACATCTTTGGCCAGAAGAAATGTTCTTTCAAGACCTCTGATCTTGGCCGAGCCGAAATGACCGGCTAGTCCTCCTCCGTGCGCCTCCCGAACTAGCAATTCCCGAATTGTATGTCTCGGCACACATAATTTATTTCCCTTGAAAAGAAAGCCATCCTCAGAAACAAATTCCTCGTGCGGGGCCGTTTTGCAATGGTTAAAAATTTCCCGAAGTCCAAATCGTCAGTAATGATCTTTCAAAGTCTCGAATCCCAACAAACGAACATCTAGAATCGACAGTAAGGCATACCGTCTTGATAGTGCATCCGCCACTATATTACTCTTCCCGTCTTTGTACTTGGATGAAAAGTGAAAAGATTGTAGAAATTCCACCCATTTTGCATGTCTCGGGCCTAGCTTGCTTTGTCCGTTGATGTATTTCAACGACTCGTGATCCGAATGTAACACGAAATGTTTCGAACGTAAATAGTGACTCCAATGATCGAGTGCTCTCACGATAGCATAGAACTCCTTGTCGTAAGTACAATAATTCACTCGGGCGCCACTTAATTTCTCCGAAAAATAGGCGATGGGGCAGCCTCCTTGAATAAGTACTGCCCCGATTCCAACTCCGCTAGCGTCGCATTCCACCTCAAACGGTTGTGAAAAATCGGGTAACGTCAAAATCGGCGCTTCACATAACTTTCCCTTTAATTTTTCAAAAGCCTTTTGGGCCGCCTCGTTCCATGCAAAGGTTCCTTTTTTTAGACACTCCGTGATCGGACTGGAGATGGTGCTAAAGTCCCTTATGAATCGTCGGTAAAAAGAAGCGAGGCCATGAAATGATCGTACCTCCGTGATTGTCTTTGGGGTCGGCCATGACTTGATTGCCGCGATCTTTTCTTGGTCGACCGAAACTCTTTCTTTCGAAACAACATAGCCGAGAAAGACAAGACTCTCGACTAGGAAAGTACACTTCTCCCGCTTTCCATAAAGTTTCGTTCCTCGGCGTTTCAAATACGTGCCGCAAATGTTCGAGATGTTCCTCTAAGGATCGATGTAGATCAAGATGTCGTCTAAGTATACGACAACAAACTTTCCCAAGAAAGGTTTGAGAACCTCGTTCATCAACCTCATAAAAGTGCTCGGGCGTTGGTGAGGCCGAATGGCATCACAACCCATTCGTAAAGTCCATTCTTTGTTTTAAACGCCGTTTTCCATTCGTCTCCCTCTCGCATGCGGATTTGATGGTATCCGCTCCGTAAATCAACTTTGGAAAATATAACCGAGCCATGTAACTCGTCCAACATGTCGTCTAGTCTCGGGATAGGGAACCGATACTTGACGGTGATGTTATTCACGGCTCTATCACAATACACATTCGCCATGATCCGTCTTTTTTGGTACAAGTAGAACCGGAACCGCACACGGACTTAAACTTTCTCGGACATATCCGTGATTCATGAGTTCATCAATTTGACGTTGTAGTTCTTTGGTTTCTTCGGGATTACAACGATACGCCGCTTTGTTCGGTAATGGAGCTCCGTATAAGATCAATCGGTGTTCAATTCCGCGGATAGGTGGTAATCCTACCGCAAGTCTTCGAAATACGTCCGAGAACTCGTAATAGTGCATCTATCTCTTCTTCGTGGTGTGATTTGGTAGCAAGATTTCGGACCTCTTTGATCATCATCAAATAAACACGTCCGCCATCGTCAATGGCGTGTTCGACTTCTTTCTCGTTTGCAAACATCGTAAGTTTTGGTCCTTCGACTTTTTTCGAACTCATCGTCCGGATAGCTTGAGGTGACATAGGTTTAAGAACAATTTTTTTACCTTTGTCACGTAACTCATACTTGTTACTCCTCCCTCGATGTAGTACGTCCCGATCAAATAACCAAGGTCTTCCTAATAACACGTGACATGCGTCCATCGGTAGTACATCGCATGTAATATCATCACCATACGAACCCATGGTGAGTCCGACCTTCACTTGCCTTGATACTTTCACCTTGTTTCCATCATCGAGCCAATGGAGTGCATACGGCTTTGGATGGGCCGTGGTGATCAAACCGAGTTTTGAGACCATCTCGCTTGATGCCACGTTTGTACAACTTCCACCGTCAAGGATCAAGCTACACCATTTATCTCCGACACGACACTTCGTGTGGAAGATTTGGTCTCGTTGTTCTTCGTCACTCGGGGCTGCCTTCGTTTGTAACATGCGAAGGACGAGGTTCTTGTCATAGTTGGGGGCATCGTATGCCTCGCATTCTTCTTCTTCTTCGTCAGCTTCTAAGTTAAAAACGTCTCCAATTCTTTCTTCTTCGGCTAGTAATTCTTCTCGGGCGGCTATGGCTTCTCGTAACGTCACAATTCTCCGATTTGGACAAGCACTTTGATAGTGTCCAAATCCTTGACATTTGAAACACCGGACTTTAGATAGGCTTGTTTCTTTTGGGGTGATAGGAGTTTTTTGAATGGTAGTAACGGGTTGGCTTGTGGTGACAGTTTTTGGAAACGAGCTAGAACTCGCGCCAAAATTGGTATTTCCGTATTTAGATGGGAATTCGGGTTTAGAAAGTTTTGTTTTGTTTTGATTTTCCAACTTTATGCAAAGTCCGCATAAAGTATCAAAGTCGGAATAGGGGTAGAGTTCCACGGAATTAGCAATATTTTTGTTCAAACCTCGTAGGAAACGGGACATCCGCAATTCTTCGCTTTCTTCAAGTTCTCCCATCAAGGATAAGTTTTCAAACTCCTCGATGTACTCCTCGACACTTAGCTTTCCTTGCGTGAGGTCGAAATTTTTCGATACAAGCTTAACTTGTGTGTAGTGGGACATATCTTTTTCGTAGTTTCTTTTTAGAAAATCCCACGAACGTATCTTCTCTTTCCTAAGACGAACTCTTTGTGTCTTCATTCGCTCAAACCAAAGGGAAGCTACCTTTCCAAGTTTGAGAATCGCATACTTGCAATGTACCTCGTCATTGAGATCCTTGAACTCAAACATTCGTTCAATTTTTCTTTCCCACTCCAAATAAACCTCGGGATCAGTGCCGCCTACGAACTCCGGAAGTTCGCTTGTCTTGTATTCATCAGCATGTCGTGGTGCATGCATGGCGTCGTATCCTCGTCGTGCTTGGATTCTGGGCTCCGGTAAGCCGCGAAGAACGTCACGTAGTTGTGCTACTTCTTCATCGGTGAATGCCATCTTCTTGAGTAATGTCGAGAACTGTGAGACAAAAGTCTCTGATACCACTTATGATACGAATTACGTAAGTAATACGTATAAAATACAACGGATGATTAACAAGTATCAAAGTATCACTTGAAAATTACTAAGGGTGGCCGAATTTGAATGGGATTCGGCCGTGAGGTAGTATGATGTACGGATTTTGATGTGTTTTATCGAACTAGACCTATAACTCGATAAAGGTAATCTCTTCCCAAGACCTATTGAGAATTGATCAAGTTAAAATCTCGAGACGCGTCGAAACAATAACTGAAGTTTGTTGAACTCGTTCAACGTATATTTCAAAGAAATACAAGGTTTATTACTTTTCAGATGATTTACAAATACAACGAGCACTACTATATATAGTAGTTTCCAACCGTAAGAAAATACAACAAAACGAGAAAACGAAACTTCCTAGTAACATCCTAATCGGCCGAAAATATCCAAGTAGATACTAAGCATCTTGGATTTTATGTTGATTGAGACATGAAGAAATCTTGGACTTTATTAAGGTGATGGTGACATGAAGAAGATCCTTGATGAAAGTCTTCACAAATTGTCCTTTCTTGCAAGCTTCAAATCGGCCGAATATACCAAGTGATTAGGAGGATTTTGTATGATATCAACCTCTTTGGAATTATATAGGTGATTATGACATGAGGGACAAGGACATGAAGGATGAAAGTCTTCTTCAAATCTTGTTGTTTCGGCCGTTTGTTATCATGGTGGGGAAGGAAAATATCTTCATTATCTTGTCAAAGATATGAAGTCAAGTGAGGTCCCTTTCAAGCATGTCTTGGCCGAATTTTCATGCTTTCGGACCGATTCCGTCGTCGAGTTTTACGTTACTCCTGTTCCGATTAACAACGTAACTCCAATCCGCGTATTCTTTTCTCCCAAGTATAATGATGCATGGCCATGCGAATTTGCATCGTCGTGGATGTCGATTTTTATTGGAGCTTCTTCGATTGGAATATTAGATATCGTATCATTCCCTCCTTCTTTGAAAGGAATTGACCTCAATTCCGTAATGCCATTGTCGTCAAGGTAAGGCGAGAGATCACCTACGTTGAATGTCGCGTGTACTCCGTATTCGCCCGCAAGTTCGACTTTGTATGCGTTGTCGTTCACTTTTCCCACAATTTTGTACGGACCTTCGGCTCTCGGCATCAATTTGTTCTTCCGTTTGCTTGGGAATCTTTCTTTTCTCAAATGTATCCAAACTAAGTCGCCAACATCAAATAATCTCGCTTTTTTATTTTTGTTCGACTTCCGTTTGTAAATTTCATTCACTTCTTTAATCCGTTCCCGTATCTTTTCATGTAACTTCATCATTGATTTGAATTTTGATTCGGCGTCTTTGTGAACCAATTCGTTGCTCGGTAAGGGAATCAAATCCAATGGCATGTGCGGATTTATTCCGTATACTACTTCAAAAGGTGAATGGGCCGTGGCATAACCGGGTGATCGGTTGTATGCGAATTCCGCATGAGCAAGTTTAACGTCCCAATCATTTTGTGTTTTATTCACCAATCCTCGCAATAACGCTCCCAAGGTTCGATTAGTCACCTCGGTCATCCATCGGTTTGTGGGTGATGTGAATCTTGAATAGGAGTTTAGTACCCACTTTTCTCCATAAAGTATTCCAGAAGTAACTCAGAAATTTAGAATCTCGATCCGACACGATAGTTTTTGGAACTCCGTGTAAACGAACTATTTCCCGGAAGTACAAGTCCGCCACATTGCTTGCATCATCGGTTTTGTGGCATGCTATAAAGTGAGCCATTTTCGAAAAACGGTCGACGACCACCATGATCGAGTCTTTGCCTCGTTGAGTACGAGGTAAAGCCACACTAAAATCCATCGAGACATCCTCCCATGGTCGTAACGGTATTGGCAACGGCATGTATGTACTCGACTTGAACGAACTTTTCATCATGTGACAAGTGACGCATTTACTCACGATTGTGCTCACGTCACCTTACATCTTTGGCCAGAAGAAATGTTCTTTCAGCACCTCTACAGTCTTGGCCGAGCCGAAATGACCGGCTAGTCCTCCTCCGTGCGCCTCCCGAACTAGCAATTCCCGAATTGTATGTCTCGGCACACATAATTTATTTCCCTTGAAAAGAAAGCCATCCTGTAAAACAAATTCCTCGTACAGGGCCGTTTTGCAATGGTTAAAAATTTCCCCGAAGTCCAAATCGTCGCTGTAATGATCTTTCAAAGTCTCGAATCCCAACAAACGAACATCTAGAATCGACAGTAAGGCATACCGTCTTGATAGTGCATCCGCCACTATATTACTCTTCCCGTCTTTGTACTTGGATGAAAAGTGAAAAGATTGTAGAAATTCCACCCATTTTGCATGTCTCGGGCCTAGCTTGCTTTGTCCGTTGATGTATTTCAACGACTCGTGATCCGAATGTAACACGAAATGTTTCGAACGTAAATAGTGACTCCAATGATCGAGTGCTCTCACGATAGCATAGAACTCCTTGTCGTAAGTACAATAATTCACTCGGGCGCCACTTAATTTCTCCGAAAAATAGGCGATGGGGCAGCCTCCTTGAATAAGTACTGCCCCGATTCCAACTCCGCTAGCGTCGCATTCCACCTCAAACGGTTGTGAAAAATCGGGTAACGTCAAAATCGGCGCTTCACATAACTTTCCCTTTAATTTTTCAAAAGCCTTTTGGGCCGCCTCGTTCCATGCAAAGGTTCCTTTTTTTAGACACTCCGTGATCGGACTGGAGATGGTGCTAAAGTCCCTTATGAATCGTCGGTAAAAGAAGCGAGGCCATGAAATGATCGTACCTCCGTGATTGTCTTTGGGGTCGGCCATGACTTGATTGCCGCGATCTTTTCTTGGTCGATCAAACTCTTTCTTCGAAACAACATAGCCGAGAAAGACAAGACTCTCGACTAGGAAAGTACACTTCTCCCGCTTTCCATAAAGTTTCGTTCCTCGCCGTTTCAAATACGTGCCGCAAATGTTCGAGATGTTCCTCTAAGGATCGATGTAGATCAAGATGTCGTCTAAGTATACGACAACAAACTTTCCCAAGAAAGGTTTGAGAACCTCGTTCATCAACCTCATAAAAGTGCTCGGGGCGTTGGTGAGGCCGAATGGCATCACAACCCATTCGTAAAGTCCATTCTTTGTTTTAAACGCCGTTTTCCATTCGTCTCCCTCTCGCATGCGGATTTGATGGTATCCGCTCCGTAAATCAACTTTGGAAAATATAACCGAGCCATGTAACTCGTCCAACATGTCGTCTAGTCTCGGGATGGGGAACCGATACTTGACGGTGATGTTATTCACGGCTCTATTGTCAATACACATTCGCCATGATCCGTCTTTTTTTGGTACAAGTAGAACTGGAACCGCACACGGACTTAAACTTTCTCGGACATATCCGTGATTCATGAGTTCATCAATTTGACGTTGTAGTTCTTTGGTTTCTTCGGGATTACAACGATACGCCGCTTTGTTCGGTAATGGAGCTCCCGGTATAAGATCAATCTGGTGTTCAATTCCGCGGATAGGTGGTAATCCTACCGGCAAGTCTTCGGGAAATACGTCCGAGAACTCGTGTAATAGTGCATCTATCTCTTCTTCGTGGTGTGATTTGGTAGCAAGATTTCGGACCTCTTTGATCATCATCAAATAAACACGTCCGCCATCGTCAATGGCGTGTTCGACTTCTTTCTCGTTTGCAAACATCGTAAGTTTTGGTCCTTCGACTTTTTTCGAACTCATCGTCCGGATAGCTTGAGGTGACATAGGTTTAAGAACAATTTTTTTACCTTTGTCACGTAACTCATACTTGTTACTCCTCCCTCGATGTAGTACGTCCCGATCAAATAACCAAGGTCTTCCTAATAACACGTGACATGCGTCCATCGGTAGTACATCGCATGTAATATCATCACCATACGAACCCATGGTGAGTCCGACCTTCACTTGCCTTGATACTTTCACCTTGTTTCCATCATCGAGCCAATGGAGTGCATACGGCTTTGGATGGGCCGTGGTGATCAAACCGAGTTTTGAGACCATCTCGCTTGATGCCACGTTTGTACAACTTCCACCGTCAATGATCAAGCTACACCATTTATCTCCGACACGACACTTCGTGTGGAAGATTTGGTCTCGTTGTTCTTCGTCACTGGGCCGCCTTCGTTTGTAACATGCGAAGGACGAGGTTCTTGTCATAGTTGGGGGCATCGTATGCCTCGCATTCTTCTTCTTCTTCGTCGACTTCTAAGTTAAAAACGTCTCAATTCTTTCTTCTTGGCTAGTAATTCTTATCGGGCGGCAATGGCTTCTCGTAACGTCACAATTCTCCGATTTTGACAAGAACTTTGATAGTTTCAAAATCCTTGACATTTGAAAATACGTACTTAAGATATGCTTTTATCTTTTGGGTTTATAGGAGTTTTTGAATGGTAGTAACGGGTTGGCTTGTGGTGACAGCTTTGGAAACGAGCTAGAACTCGCGCCAAAATTGGTATTTCCGTATTTAGATGGGAATTCGGGTTTAGAAAGTTTTGTTTTGTTTTGATTTTCCAACTTTATGCAAAGTCCGCATAAAGTATCAAAGTCGGAATAGGGGTAGAGTTCCACGGAATTAGCAATATTTTTGTTCAAACCTCGTAGGAAACGGGACATCCGCAATTCTTCGCTTTCTTCAAGTTCTCCCATCAAGGATAAGTTTTCAAACTCCTCGATGTACTCCTCGACACTTAGCTTTCCTTGCGTGAGGTCAGAAATTTTTCGATACAAGCTTAACTTGTGTGTAGCTGGGACATATCTTTTTCGTAGTTTCTTTTTTAGAAAATCCCACGAACGTATCTTCTCTTTTCCGGCACGAACTCTTTGTGTCTTCATTCGCTCAAACCAAAGGGAAGCTCCCTTTCCAAGTTTGAGAATCGCATACTTGCAATGTACCTCGTCATTGAGATCCTTGAACTCAAACATTCGTTCAATTTTTCTTTCCCACTCCAAATAAACCTCGGGATCAGTGCCGCCTACGAACTCCGGAAGTTCGCTTGTCTTGTATTCATCAGCATGTCGTGGTGCATGCATGGCGTCGTATCCTCGTCGTGCTTGGATTCTGGGCTCCGGTAAGCCGCGAAGAACGTCACGTAGTTGTGCTACTTCTTCATCGGTGAATGCCATCTTCTTGAGTAATGTCGAGAACTGTGAGACAAAAGTCTCTGATACCACTTATGATACGAATTACGTAAGTAATACGTATAAAATACAACGGATGATTAACAAGTATCAAAGTATCACTTGAAAATTACTAAGGGTGGCCGAATTTGAATGGGATTCGGCCGTGAGGTAGTATGATGTACGGATTTTGATGTGTTTTATCGAACTAGACCTATAACTCGATAAAGGTAATCTCTTCCCAAGACCTATTGAGAATTGATCAAGTTAAAATCTCGAGACGCGTCGAAACAATAACTGAAGTTTGTTGAACTCGTTCAACGTATATTTCAAAGAAATACAAGGTTTATTACTTTTCAGATGATTTACAAATACAACGAGCACTACTATATATAGTAGTTTCCAACCGTAAGAAAATACAACAAAACGAGAAAACGAAACTTCCTAGTAACATCCTAATCGGCGAAAATATCCAAGTAGATACTAAGCATCTTGGATTTTATGTTGATTGAGACATGAAGAAATCTTGGACTTTATTAAGGTGATGGTGACATGAAGAAGATCCTTGATGAAAGTCTTCACAAATTGTCCTTTCTTGCAAGCTTCAAATCGGCCGAATATACCAAGTGATTAGGAGGATTTTGTATGATATCAACCTCTTTGGAATTATATAGGTGATTATGACATGAGGGACAAGGACATGAAGGATGAAAGTCTTCTTCAAATCTTGTTGTTTCGGCCGTTTGTTATCATGGTGGGGAAGGAAAATATCTTCATTATCTTGTCAAAGATATGAAGTCAAGTGAGTCCCTTTCAAGCATGTCTTGGCCGAATTTTCATGCTTTCGGACCGATTCCGTCGTCGAGTTTTACGTTACTCTGTTCCGATTAACAACGTAACTCCAATCCGCGTATTCTTTTCTCCCAAGTATAATGATGCATGGCCATGCGAATTTGCATCGTCGTGGATGTCGATTTTTATTGGAGCTTCTTCGATTGGAATATTAGATATCGTATCATTCCCTCCTTCTTTGAAAGGAATTGACCTCAATTCCGTAATGCCATTGTCGTCAAGGTAAGGCGAGAGATCACCTACGTTGAATGTCGCGTGTACTCGTATTCGCCCTAAGTTCGACTTTGTATGCGTTGTCGTTCACTTTTCCCACAATTTTGTACGGACCTTCGGCTCTCGGCATCAATTTGTTCTTCCGTTTGCTTGGGAATCTTTCTTTTCTCAAATGTATCCAAACTAAGTCGCCAACATCAAATAATCTCGCTTTTTTATTTTTGTTCGACTTCCGTTTGTAAATTTCATTCACTTCTTTAATCCGTTCCCGTATCTTTTCATGTAACTTCATCATTGATTTGAGTTTTGATTCGGCGTCTTTGTGAACCAATTCGTTGCTCGGTAAGGGAATCAAATCCAATGGCATGTGCGGATTTATTCCGTATACTACTTCAAAAGGTGAATGGGCCGTGGCATAACCGGGTGATCGGTTGTATGCGAATTCCGCATGAGCAAGTTTAACGTCCCAATCCTTTTGTGTTTTATTCACCAATCCTCGCAATAACGCTCCCAAGGTTCGATTAGTCACCTCGGTCTGTCCATCAGTTTGTGGGTGATGTGAAGTACTGAATAGGAGTTTAGTACCCACTTTTCTCCATAAAGTATTCGAGTAACTCGAAATTTAGAATCTCGATCCGACACGATAGTTTTGGAACTCGTGTAAACGAACTATTTCCGGAAGTACAAGTCCGCCACATTGCTTGCATCATCGGTTTGTGGCATGCTATAAAGTGAGCCATTTTCAAAAGCGGTCGACGACCACCATGATCGAGTCTTTGCCTCGTTGAGTACGAGGTAAAGCCACAATAAAATCCATCGAGACATCCTCCCATGGTCGTAACGGTATTGGCAACGGCATGTATGTACTCGACTTGAACGAACTTTTCATCATGTGACAAGTGACGCATTTACTCACGATTGTGCTCACGTCACCTTACATCTTTGGCCAGAAGAAATGTTCTTTCAGCACCTCTACAGTCTTGGCCGAGCCGAAATGACCGGCTAGTCCTCCTCCGTTCGCCTCCCGAACTAGCAATTCCCGAATTGTATGTCTCGGCACACATAATTTATTTCCCTTGAAAAGAAAGCCATCCTGTAAAACAAATTCCTCGTACAGGGCCGTTTTGCAATGGTTAAAAATTTCCCCGAAGTCCAAATCGTCAGTAATGATCTTTCAAAGTCTCGAATCCCAACGAACATCTAGAATCGGCAAGAGGCATACCGTCTTGATAGTGCATCCGCCACTATATTACTCTTCCCGTCTTTGTACTTGGATGAAAAGTGAAAAGATTGTAGAAATTCCACCCATTTTGCATGTCTCGGGCCTAGCTTGCTTTGTCCGTTGATGTATTTCAACGACTCGTGATCCGAATGTAACACGAAATGTTTCGAACGTAAATAGTGACTCCAATGATCGAGTGCTCTCACGATAGCATAGAACTCCTTGTCGTAAGTACAATAATTCACTCGGCGCCACTTAATTTCTCCGAAAAATAGGCGATGGGGCGGCCTCCTTGAATAAATCTTGCCCGATTCCAACTCCGCTAGCGTCGCATTCCACCTCAAACGGTTGTGAAAAATCGGGTAACGTCAAAATCGGCGCTTCACATAACTTTCCCTTTAATTTTTCAAAAGCCTTTTGGGCCGCCTCGTTCCATGCAAAGGTTCCTTTTTTTAGACACTCCGTGATCGGACTGGAGATGGTGCTAAAGTCCCGTATGAATCGTCGGTAAAAAGAAGCGAGGCCATGAAATGATCGTACCTCCGTGATTGTCTTTGGGGTCGGCCATGACTTGATTGCCGCGATCTTTTCTTGGTCGACCGAAACTCTTTCTTTCGAAACAACATAGCCGAGAAAGACAAGACTCTCGACTAGGAAAGTACACTTCTCCCGCTTTCCATAAAGTTTCTGTTCCCTCAGCGTTTCAAATACGTGCCGCAAATGTTCGAGATGTTCCTCTAAGGATCGACTGTAGATCAAGATGTCGTCTAAGTATACGACAACAAACTTTCCCAAGAAAGGTTTGAGAACCTCGTTCATCAACCTCATAAAAGTGCTCGGGGCGTTGGTGAGGCCGAATGGCATCACAACCCATTCGTAAAGTCCATTCTTTGTTTTAAACGCCGTTTTCCATTCGTCTCCCTCTCGCATGCGGATTTGATGGTATCCGCTCCGTAAATCAACTTTGGAAAATATAACCGAGCCATGTAACTCGTCCAACATGTCGTCTAGTCTCGGGATGGGGAACCGATACTTGACGGTGATGTTATTCACGGCTCTAC
The DNA here is from genome assembly GCA_033398695.1 of Orobanche coerulescens. Taxonomy (NCBI): domain Eukaryota; kingdom Viridiplantae; phylum Streptophyta; class Magnoliopsida; order Lamiales; family Orobanchaceae; genus Orobanche; species Orobanche coerulescens. Next base: position 113,351,233 of record CM065802.1, on the reverse strand, counting down.
TGTCAATACACATTCGCCATGATCCGTCTTTTTTGGTACAAGTAGAACTGGAACCGCACACGGACTTAAACTTTCTCGGACATATCCGTGATTCATGAGTTCATCAATTTGACGTTGTAGTTCTTTGGTTTCTTCGGGATTACAACGATACGCCGCTTTGTTCGGTAATGGAGCTCCCGGTATAAGATCAATCTGGTGTTCAATTCCGCGGATAGGTGGTAATCCTACCGGCAAGTCTTCGGGAAATACGTCCGAGAACTCGTGTAATAGTGCATCTATCTCTTCTTCGTGGTGTGATTTGGTAGCAAGATTTCGGACCTCTTTGATCATCATCAAATAAACACGTCCGCCATCGTCAATGGCGTGTTCGACTTCTTTCTCGTTTGCAAACATCGTAAGTTTTGGTCCTTCGACTTTTTTCGAACTCATCGTCCGGATAGCTTGAGGTGACATAGGTTTAAGAACAATTTTTTTACCTTTGTCACGTAACTCATACTCGTTACTCCTCCCTCGATGTAGTACGTCCCGATCAAATAACCAAGGTCTTCCTAATAACACGTGACATGCGTCCATCGGTAGTACATCGCATGTAATATCATCACCATACGAACCCATGGTGAGTCCGACCTTCACTTGCCTTGATACTTTCACCTTGTTTCCATCATCGAGCCAATGGAGTGCATACGGCTTTGGATGGGCCGTGGTGATCAAACCGAGTTTTGAGACCATCTCGCTTGATGCCACGTTTGTACAACTTCCACCGTCAATGATCAAGCTACACCATTTATCTCCGACACGACACTTCGTGTGGAAGATTTGGTCTCGTTGTTCTTCGTCACTCGGGCCGCTCGTTTGTAACATGCGAAGGACGAGGTTCGTGTCATAGTTGGGGGCATCGTATGCCTCGCTTTCTTCTTCTTCTTCGTCACTTCTAAGTTAAAAACGTCTCCAATTCTTTCTTCTTGGCTAGTAATTCTTCTTGGCGGCTATGGCTTCTCGTAACGTCACAATTCTCCGATTTGGACAAGCACTTTGATAGTGTCCAAATCCTTGACATTTGAAACACCGGACTTTAGATAGGCTTGTTTCTTTTGGGGTGATAGGAGTTTTGAATGGTAGTAACGGGTTGGCTTGTGGTGACAGCTTTTGGAAACGAGCTAGAACTCGCCAAAATTGGTATTTCCGTATTTAGATGGGAATTCGGGTTTAGAAAGTTTTGTTTTGTTTTGATTTTCCAACTTTATGCAAAGTCCGCATAAAGTATCAAAGTCGGAATAGGGGTAGAGTTCCACGGAATTAGCAATATTTTTGTTCAAACCTCGTAGGAAACGGACATCCGCAATTCTTCGCTTTCTTCAAGTTCTCCCATCAAGGATAAGTTTTCAAACTCCTCGATGTACTCCTCGACACTTAGCTTTCCTTGCGTGAGGTCGAAATTTTTCGATACAAGCTTAACTTGTGTGTAGTGGGACATATCTTTTTCGTAGTTTCTTTTTAGAAAATCCCACGAACGTATCTTCTCTTCCTAACACGAACTCTTTGTGTCTTCATTCGCTCAAACCAAAGGGAAGCTCCTTTCCAAGTTTGAGAATCGCATACTTGCAATGTACCTCGTCATTGAGATCCTTGAACTCAAACATTCGTTCAATTTTTCTTTCCCACTCCAAATAAACCTCGGGATCGGTGCCGCCTACGAACTCCTAAGTTCGCTTGTCTTGTATTCATCGCATGTCGTGGTGCATGCATGGCGTCGTATCCTCGTCGTGCTTGGATTCTGGGCTCCGGTAAGCCGCGAAGAACGTCACGTAGTTGTGCTACTTCTTCATCGGTGAATGCCATCTTCTTGAGTAATGTCGAGAACCGTGAGACAAAAGTCTCGATACCACTTATGATACGAATTACGTAAGTATCGTATAAAATACAACGGATGATTAACAAGTATCAAAGTATCACTTGAAAATTACTAAGGGTGGCGAATTTGAATGGGATTCGGCCGTGAGGTAGTATGATGTACGGATTTTGATGTGTTTTATCGAACTAGACCTATAACTCGATAAAGGTAATCTCTTCCCAAGACCTATTGAGAATTGATCAAGTTAAAATCTCGAGACGCGTCGAAACAATAATCAAGTTTGTTGAACTCGTTCAACGTATATTTCAAAGAAATACAAGGTTTATTACTTTTCGATGACTTACAAATACCACGAGCCCTACTATATATAGTAGTTTCCAACCGTAAGAAAATACAACAAAACGAGAAAACGAAACTTCCTAGTAACATCCTAATCGGCCGAAAATATCCAAGTAGATACTAAGCATCTTGGATTTTATGTTGATTGAGACATGAAGAAATCTTGGACTTTATTAAGGTGATGGTGACATGAAGAAGATCCTTGATGAAAGTCTTCACAAATTGTCCTTTCTTGCAAGCTTCAAATCGGCCGAATATACCAAGTGATTAGGAGGATTTTGTATGATATCAACCTCTTTGGAATTATATAGGTGATTATGACATGAGGGACAAGGACATGAAGGATGAAAGTCTTCTTCAAATCTTGTTGTTTCGGCCGTTTGTTATCATGGTGGGGAAGGAAAATATCTTCATTATCTTGTCAAAGATATGAAGTCAAGTGAGGTCCCTTTCAAGCATGTCTTGGCCGAATTTTCATGCTTTCGGACCGATTCCGTCGTCGAGTTTTACGTTACTCCTGTTCCGATTAACAACGTAACTCCAATCCGCGTATTCTTTTCTCCCAAGTATAATGATGCATGGCCATGCGAATTTGCATCGTCGTGGATGTCGATTTTTATTGGAGCTTCTTCGATTGGAATATTAGATATCGTATCAGGAGGTTTAATGGGTCATTTTGGCATTGCTAAATCTCTTGCTGTATTACAAGAACATCTTTATTGGCCCAATATGAAACGTGATGTAACCCGTATTTGTGAACGATGTGTAACTTGTAAGTTAGCTAAAAGTCGAGCCCAACCCCATGGATTATACATGCCTTTGCCTAGACCTGAAACACCATGGACTGATATCTCTATGGATTTTGTGTTGGGGTTGCCTAGAAACAAGTATGGGCGTGATTCTATATTTGTTGTTGTTGATCAATTTTCCAAAATGGCACATTTCATCTCTTGTCATAAATCTGATGATGCCTCACACGTTGCAAATCTTTTCTTTAAAGAAATTATTCGTTTGCATGGGGTACCTATAACTATAGTTTCAGATAGGGATGTGATACGGGGTTGACAAGTCCAAGGGAAGAAGACGAGGTGATGAGCGACGTAAACATACTTGCAACTTACTTGGGCGAGAAAACGGAGACGAGACATGGAGTTACCTTAATAACTGGACTTGGAGTAACTTAAATAGTAGGTAACTTGCATCTTAGGGAAAGGGGTCCAAGTGGTAGCAAAACAATAAAAGAATTTTCAGCATTTTCTTTATTACAAAAGCAGCAGGATTCTCGGCAGCATGCTTTAAGAAAGGCGGCTATCACCTTGTGATACGAATCGGTCAACATCCTCAAATACAAAAAAAGAAGATCATCACAAAGATTCCACCCCGACATCACAAACACATCGCCCCCCCCTACCATTTTGTTCAAAGTATGTCACTTTCAAAGATTTCCTTTGATATTGTCCCTACTTTGAAGATACCTTTCCCACCATTACTACAAATCATGCTTGAAGGGGACCCTTACTTGTCTTCATATCTTTCACAAGATAATGAAGATATCCTCCTTCCCCACCTTCTTTAAAAATCGGCCAAAACAAAATTAAAGTCCCCACCTTCATACCTTATCTAGTCCAAGATCCATGAAGATATCATGTCCTAAATAAATCATCAAAGTCTCCCCAAAGCCTCCCCACAAATCGGCCAAAATTTCCCCCTTGATAAAGACTTTCATCAAGTCTTTTTTCTACATGTCAAAGTCATATGCTATAGTCCAAGATACTTGAAGATTGTCCAAAATCTTTCCTTCCCCACCATAATAAAAATCGGTCCTAGCTTAAAGATTTGATGAAGACTTTCATCAAATATCTCCTTCATGTCATTTTCCTTCATGTCATAATCACCCTAGTAATTCCAAAAGGCTTGATACCATATCACCACATAATCCTCACAATCCCTCCATGATTCGGCCGAGTTGCACAAGATTGGAAGAAGACTTTCCTCAAAACTTTCCTTCATGTCATTTTCCCTCAAGTCATAATCACCATAATAATTCCAAAAGGGTGATATCATATCTTCACAAAATCATCCTAATCACTACTTAAGGAATCGGCCAATTGAAGAAAGGAAGGAAGGATACTTGGTTCTTCTTCATGTCACCATCACTACCTCATGTCTTAATCACCTAATAAACCAAGATACTTGGTATCTCATTTTTAGATATTTCGGCCGAAATGGAAGTTGCTAGGAAGCTTCATTTTCTTGTTTTTGTTGTATTTTCTTATAGTTGGAAACTACTATATATAGTAGTACTTGATTGTATTTGTAAATATCTGGAATCTTGAAAGTTATAAACATTGTATTTCTCTTGAAATATACGTTGAACGAGTTCAACAAAACCTTGGTTATTATTTCGACGCGTCTCGAGATTTTAACTTGATCAATTCTCAATAGGTCTTGGGAAGAGATTACTTTTATCGAGTTATAGGTCTAGTTCGATAAAACACATCCAAATCCGTATACACTACTACCTCACGGCCGAAATCCATTTAAGTTCGGCCACCCCTTGTATTTTCGAGTGACACTTTGATAATCGTCAAGACATAATAATCTTCCGTTGTATTTCATACGCATTACGTACGTAATTCGTATCATCTTCTTGTTCGATATTTTTATTGTTATATCCGATATTATTCACATACAAAATACATCCGAAAAACTCCATATTCGTAAAAGCCTTCCGCTATCATACACTTACATATACTCCGACCGATACGTATCCACCTCTCCCCGGATAATTCGTATCATAAGTGGTATCGGAGCCCAAGGTCATCTCCTTGGGCGATTTATTCAACGAACTCTTTTTGTTGAGATTAGCGCAGTCGGAAGAAAACAAAGTTTCCCGTGGATTCGACCGTTGGATCATCACGAAATTTTGACAAAGGTAAGCCAACTCATTGAACTACAGTCTGAACGGTGAAGATCAGATTCTTTGATCATCTTCTTGGTTCATTCTTCACGGATTTCTTGGCAAATTTTCTGTCCGATTTCTTATCAAGAACTATCTCTTGATTCTTGTCATGGATTTCTCCGAGCTCGATTTCTTGACGAAACTCCGTGACGCACTAAACGGCTTACCGGAGCAACGTATGCAAGAAAGACGCAGAGACGATGCCAACGATATTGATTTCTTGGCCAAATTCCGCAGCATACCGGAATTTCACGGAGATAGTAATCCAGATGCGTGCATAGATTGGCTCCATGCTTGTGAGGAGCACTCGGACTTCAAGGCTGCCCCGATCAACCACCGCGTTTCGCTGGTGACAAAGCGCCTCCGTGGTAGCGCCGCCTTCTGGTGGCAAAAATTGAAACAGTCCCGTTCACAACAACGTAAGCCTAAAATTACAGATTGGCAAAAATTCAGAAAATATTTCAAGCGAAGGTTCAAAGCCACATCTTACCACCAGTCGTTGTTTCCCCACCACCAATCCTTCGACGCCCCGCCGCCAACCTTTGATCAAAGATTTTTTTTTCATCGAAGAATTTCCAGCGAAGTTTTTTTTGACGAAGATGATGTCCCTACCACCATTTTCAATGAAGTAGACGAGACAGAGTTTTCAACGGAGCAATTCAACGAAGAAGATGAGTTGAGCCGTGTCTCCTTAGTTGACGAACCTAGATCTTGCTACTTTGATCGTGGGCTAGTTGGTCGTGTTGGCCAAATTGACCAAAACGGACCAAATTATTTTAGTAACGCGAAACAAGATCACGGCCTTATGCTTTCTGAAACGGCTAATCTTGAAGATGAACTCTTTGTCACTGACGATTTTGATATGACAGAATTTCCTGCGGCATTTTTTGATGACAAAGAAGATGATGGTTGGAGTCGAACTACCCTATCGGAGCAAAGTGGGTCGTGTGACTTTGTTGCGGTACGAAACGAGCCTAGTGGATTAATTTTTGATGAGACATTATTGGAGGAGCCCAGCAATATTGAAACGGAGTGTTGGTTAGATTATGACGGACCGCCAACATTTGATGAGGAACCAATTGATGAAGAGGAATCCGTAATAAATCCTATGGTTCCCACCGTAATAAATTCTGTGTTTTCCATTTTTGATGATGAACCCGAGAAATCAGTGTTTCCAATTCTGGAGGAGGAACCCGATGTGGAGTTAACCGTGCGTCCCATTTCAGATATCCACTCATGTCATGATATCGGTATTACCTGGCGGAGTAATTATTATTATTTTATTAATAATGATAGTTATTTTGTTGGTGAATCTTGAGGGGGCCCCACTACCTATCGTCTCAAGATTTTGAGTCATGTACGTACTGCGGACATCTTCGAGATCAAATACTTAGAGGCTTTAGTTAATTATCTTGGTGACGAAGGGAGTTCGGAATTGAGGACAATTCCCTTTAAAGAGAGAGGGTATGATACGAATCGGTCAACATCCTCAAATACAAAAAAAGAAGATCATCACAAAGATTCCACCCCCACATCACAAACACATCGCCCCCCCTACCATTTTGTTCAAAGTATGTCACTTTCAAAGATTTCCTTTGATATTGTCCCTACTTTGAAGATACCTTTCCCACCATTACTACAAATCATGCTTGAAGGGGACCCTTACTTGTCTTCATATCTTTCACAAGATAATGAAGATATCCTCCTTCCCCACCTTCTTTAAAAATCGGCCAAAACAAAAATAAAGTCCCCACCTTCATACCTTATCTAGTCCAAGATCCATGAAGATATCATGTCCTAAATAAATCATCAAAGTCTCCCCAAAGCCTCCCACAAATCGCCAAAATTTCCCCCTTGATAAAGACTTTCATCAAGTCTTTTTCTACATGTCAAAGTCATATGCTATAGTCCAAGATACTTGAAGATTGTCCAAAATCTTTCCTTCCCCACCATAATAAAAATCGGTCCTAGCTTAAAGATTTGATGAAGACTTTCATCAAATATCTCCTTCATGTCATTTTCCTTCATGTCATAATCACCCTAGTAATTCCAAAAGGCTTGATACCATATCACCACATAATCCTCACAATCCCTCCATGATTCGGCCGAGTTGCACAAGATTGGAAGAAGACTTTCCTCAAAACTTTCCTTCATGTCATTTTCCCTCAAGTCATAATCACCATAATAATTCCAAAAGGGTGATATCATATCTTCACAAAATCATCCTAATCACTACTTAAGGAATCGGCCGAATTGAAGAAAGGAAGGAAGGATACTTGGTTCTTCTTCATGTCACCATCACTACCTCATGTCTTAATCACCTAATAAACCAAGATACTTGGTATCTCATTTTTAGATATTTCGGCCGAAATGGAAGTTGCTAGGAAGCTTCATTTTCTTGTTTTTGTTGTATTTTCTTAAAGTTGGAAACTACTATATATAGTAGTACTTGATTGTATTTGTAAATATCTGGAATCTTGAAAGTTATAAACATTGTATTTCTCTTGAAATATACGTTGAACGAGTTCAACAAAACCTTGGTTATTATTTCGACGCGTCTCGAGATTTTAACTTGATCAATTCTCAATAGGTCTTGGGAAGAGATTACTTTTATCGAGTTATAGGTCTAGTTCGATAAAACACATCCAAATCCGTATACACTACTACCTCACGGCCGAAATCCATTTAAGTTCGGCCACCCCTTGTATTTTCGAGTGACACTTTGATAATCGTCAAGACATAATAATCTTCCGTTGTATTTCATACGCATTACGTACGTAATTCGTATCATCTTCTTGTTCGATATTTTTTATTGTTATATCCGATATTATTCACATACAAAATACATCCGAAAAACTCCATATTCGTAAAAGCCTTCCGCTATCATACACTTACATATACTCCGACCGATACGTATCCACCTCTCCCCGGATAATTCGTATCACCTTGGAGACAAAGCCCAGCTTTTCCTTTGTCAGCAAGTGACATGAGGAACCTTTTTATTATCTTTTCTTTATTTTAAGATCAGCTTGTAATAGTTTAAGATTATCTTGTCCGACTCTTGTCAGACTACTTTTGCCTATAAATAGTAGTGATAGGGTTGTAATAGTTGGATATTGAATGTTGAAGAAATAAGAATACACTTTGTGTTTTCCTTGGTGAATGCTTTTCATCAAAACTTTGATTATTATTCGACGCGTTTTCGAATCTTAATCCGATTGATTCTCAGTAGGTATTGAGAAGAAATCACTTTATCAAATTATAGGTCTAATTTGATAAAACAACTGTTTCTGTCCTGTTTCGATATTCTGTTTGTTTTTTCGATACAGTTTTATACTTGTTCGGTATTTCACATCAAGTGTTGTTCGATCCTTCGAACTTGTTTCCTGTTTTCAATTCGCATCCGACCGAAACGTGCTGTTTCGAGTGTCGCTGTTTGGAGGTGGCCTGTATAAAGTCTTTTACATTTGGCCAGGTTCCTGTCTTGTTGCTGTATCGAGTTGCCGTCAATCCTTTCCTGTCGCGAGTGTGTACCGCTAGACCGTGTTATTGCTGTAGCGAACTGGTGTTCTCAGTTCGTGACAGTTTCTTGCTGATTCGCTTCCGCTCGTCAAAACAGCCTTCCGCTGTACCGATAGAGAATTCGCATCCCAACTGAGAAATTGTATCATAAGTGGTATCGGAGACCAAGTTCTTGATCTTTGGCATTATGGATCTCAACGACGCTGATTTCTTGGCAAAACTTCGTGACGCATTGCGTGACGTACCAGAACAACGCGACCAGCATTGGCAACCTAGGCGTGGTGACTATGAGCGACCCTCACGCTATGTCGAAGAGTTCAAGGTGAACGAGCTTCTGGAGTTCGTTGGAGGGACATACCATGAAGTTTACCTGGAATGGGAACGAAAAATTGATCGTATGTTTGAGTTTAAAGACCTTGACAATGAGAAAAGATGAAAGTATGCAATTCTCAAGTTGGGGAAAGGAGCTTCACTTTGGTACGAAGGAATTAAAACACGAAGAGCTCGTGCAGGGAAAGAAAAGATCCATTCGTGGGATTCATTAAAAAGAAAACTTCGTAAAAGATATGTACCAACATCACACCGGTTGTCCTTGTACCAGAAGATTGCGGATCTCATGCAAGGAAAGTTGAATGTCAGTGAATACATTGAGGAGTTTGAGAATCTGACCTTAATGGGAGAAATAGAGGAGAATGAAGAGCATAAGATGTCGCGATTCTTGTGTGGCTTGAACAGAAGCATAGCTAACTCGGTGGAACTGTATCCATACGAGGACTTCGATACATTATGTGGGTTATGTGTGAAGATGTATAAACCTGAGTTTCCAGTCAAATTTGGAAGCCCAAGTGTCGGGTCTAGTTCAACTACTAAGGCAACTGTACCGACTCCGGTCCCTGTTGCGATTCCTAAGACACCCTACGTACCGAAAGAGACGAGTTTGGCTAAAGTAAGATGTTTCAAATGTCAAGGGTTCGGGCATTATCAAAATGCTTGTCCGAACAAACGAGTGGTGACACTAAGGGAAGCTGTCACAATCCGAGACGAATTGTTGGTTGAGGACGAAAAAGAAAGACTAGGTGATGTATTTGATTTCAACATGGAAGACGAAGAAGGAGGAGAGTGTGAGGCTTACGATGCTCCGAATTTCAATACAGCCTTGGTACTTCGCACTTTGCAAGCCAAGTCGGTTCCAAATGAGTCAGAACAACGGGACCAAATATTCCATACAAAGTGTCAAGTTGGAGATAAGTGGTGTAGTTTGATTGTCGACGGAGGGAGTTGCACCAACGTAGCTTCGAGTGAAATGGTGATGAAGCTTGGACTAACCACCACAACTCACCCTAAGCCATATGCTTTACATTGGCTTGATGATGAAAGTAAGGTGAAGGTTTCGAAGCAAGTTCGGATCGGATTGGCAATGGGTTCATATCACGATGATATATTATGTGATGTGATTCCAATGGATGCTTGTCACGTACTTTTAGGACGCCCTTGGTTGTTTGATAGGGATGTTTTGCATCGGGGAAGGAGCAACGAATACGAGTTGCGAGATAAGGGAAAGAAGATCGTGTTGAAGCCGATGTCACCCCAAGCTATCCGTTCCATGAATGCCAAGCAAGGGGAAAAACCGAACCTCACCATGTTCGCTAGCAAAAGGGAAGTTGAACACGCTATGGAGAATGGTGAGCATGTGTACATGCTGGTGATAAAAGAGACTCAAGATGATTTCGTAGCAGCAAAAAACGAGGATACAGTGGTCGACCTATTACATGAGTTCGCGGACGTCTTCCCTGAAGAATTACCGTCGGGTTTGCCGCCAATTCGTGGAATTGAGCATCAAATCGACCTTATACCAGGTGCACCTCTTCCAAATAAAGCTGCCTATAGGTGTAATCCCAAGGAAACGAAGGAACTTCAGAAGCAGATTGAAGAACTAATGAGCCACGGGTATGTTCGAGAAAGTTTAAGTCCATGTGCGGTTCCGGTCCTACTTGTTCCTAAGAAGGATGGTTCTTGGCGGATGTGTATTGATAGCCGAGCCGTAAATAACATAACGATCAAGTATCGATTCCCGATACCAAGGCTTGATGATATGTAGGACGAGCTACATGGCTCGGTGGTTTTTTCTAAAATTGATTTGCGAAGTGGCTATCACCAGATTCGTATGCGGGAGGGAGATGAATGGAAGACGGCCTTCAAAACTAAGCATAGGCTGTATGAGTAGACCGTCATGCCATTTGGACTTACGAATGCCCTGAGTACTTTCATGCGTTTGATGAAATAAGTACTTAAGGCATTTTTGGGCAGATTTGTGGTTGTTTATTTGGATGATATTTTGGTTTATAGTCGGTCGGTGGAGGAGCATCTCGGACATCTACGACAAGTATTCGAGACTCTTAGGTCTCAAAGGCTGTATGGGAAGAAAGAAAAGTGTGCGTTTCTCGTCGAGAGCATAACTTTTCTTGGCTATGTTGTTTCGAAGGATGGAGTGTCGGTTGATCAGGGTAAAATTGAAGCCATTAAGTCGTGGGCTACTCCTACAACTGTGACTGAAGTTAGATTGGTCTTGCCTCTTTTTATCGGAGGTTTATTCGAGATTTCAGTACCATAACGAGTCCGATAACTGAGTGTTTGAAGAAGGGTCCGTTTGTGTGGGGCAGGACCGCCCAAGAGGCATTTGAAAAGTTGAAGGTAAGGTTATGTGAAGCACCTATCCTGGCGTTACCCGATTTTGCACAGCCATTCGAGGTGGAATGTGATGCTAGTGGAGTTGGTATTGGGGCGGTCCTCATTCAAGGCAGGCAGCCTATTGCGTACTTTTCGGAGAAGTTGGGTGGGGCTCGACTCAACTATTGTACTTACGACAAGGAGTTCTATGCCATAGTAAGAGCTCTTGATCATTGGAGCCATTACCTTCGGACGAAACATTTTATTCTGCATTCGGACCATGAATCTTTAAAGTATATTAATGGGCAACAGAAGTTGAGTCCCAGACATGCGAAGTGGGTGGAATTCTTGCAATCATTTCACTTTTCATCGAAGTATACGGACGGTAAGAGCAATGTGGTGGCTGATGCGCTGTCCAGGCGGTATGCCTTACTCTCTACCCTTAATGTTCGACTGCTTGGATTCGATACAGTGAAAGAATATTATGACAGTGATGCGGATTTTGGCGAAACCTTTGCCCTTTGAAAATCTAGGCCGATGGGAGAATTTTCGATACAGGAAGGCTTTCTTTTTAAAGGAAATCGTCTTTGTCTACCAAGGCACACGATTCGGGAATTGCTGGTTCGAGAGGCTCACGGGGGAGGTTTGGCTGGCAACTTTGGTTCGGCCAAGACATTAGATGTGCTTAAAGAACATTTTTATTGGCCAAAGATGCAGGGGGATGTCAATAATATAATTAGTAAGTGTGTGAGATGCCATATTGCGAAGAGTTCATTCAAACCAGGAATATACACACCTTTACCGATTCCTAAGAGGCCATGGGAAGATGTCTCGATGGATTTCATTGTTGCCTTGCCGCGAACCCAACGAGGTAAGGATGCGATTATGGTTGTGGTCGATCGTTTTTCAAAGATGGCTCATTTTGTTTCTTGTCACAAAACCGATAATGCGAGTAATGTTGCTGACTTGTATTTCCGAGAGGTGGTACGATTACATTGTTTCGGACCGGGACTCGAAGTTTCTGAGTTACTTTTGGAACACATTGTGGAGAAAGGTGGGAACCAAGCTTTTGTTTAGTACTTCGCATCATCCTCAAACAGACGGACAAATTGAAGTAACTAATCGAACACTGGGAACGTTGTTGCGAGGCTTGGTGAGCAAAACACAAAAGGATTGGGATTTGAAGCTCGCACACGCGGAGTTCGCATATAATCGCTCTCCTACTCATGCCATAGCGCATTCTCCATTCGAAGTAGTTTACGGCCTAAATCCTTACATACCGCTAGACTTGATTCCATTACCGAGTGACGAATTGGTACATAAGGATGTGGAGTCAAAACTGAAATCGATGATGAAATTACACAAACAGGTGCGTGACCGAATCAAAGAGATAAACGAGGCATACAAAAGGAAGTCGAGCAAGTAAAGAAAACCGAGATTATTTGAGGTTGGAGATTTAGTTTGGGTACATTTGAGAAAGGAGTGATTTCTGAGTAAGCGTAAGAATAAGCTAATTCCACGAGCCGAGGGTCCATTTAAAATAGTTGCGAGGGTAAACGACAATGCTTACAAGTTAGAACTTCCGGGCGATTATGGAGTGCATGCTACTTTCAACATAGGTGATCTATCTCCTTATCTTGATGACGATGGGATTGCAGAATTGAGGATAATTCCTTTTAAAGGGGGAGGGGATGATACGGGGTTGACAACTCCAAGGGAAGAAGACGAGGTGATGATCGACGTAAACAAACTTGCAACTTACTTGGGCGAGAAAACGGAGACGAGACACGGAGTTACCTTAATAACCGGACTTGAAGTAACTTTTTTTTGGGTAAAGGGATTTACCCTGGTAAAATTTTATTAATAATGAAAAACAGGCAATATGGCAGAATACCATATTGGCTTTACATGCAAACGCACCAACTGTGCTTCCAACCTAGACAAACATAAAGGACATGCCCTTTATGTATCAATCAACAGAAGCTAAAAAAGGTCCAACAATAATCAAAAAGACAAGTCCGAATAGGGGACTTTCCAATTCATGAGGACTTCTCGAACACGATCAGTCTTCCGGAAATGAATTGTCATTAGTTTCAAGCGTACAGTAGCCACAATAACTTCCACTAGCTGGTCCGAGTTCCGCCTTCTCTTCTTGAAGATTCGACCATTTCGTTCATCCCAAATATAATAAGCAGCTGCCGCAAGGACAAGCTTAGCAATAACACCATTTACAGATTTCTTGGACGAGCGAGACGTCAACCATTCAACAATATGAGTGATTGCCGGCAAAGTCTGATGGATATAGGTTTTATTCCTTAGAGTATTCCACACATTAAGCGAGTATGTACACTCAAAAAATAAATGCTGGTGAGATTCTAACGTTGTTCGACACAAAACACACTTCAGCTCATCCAAATTAGTACCGCTAGGAACATCCCAAACCCGAAGCCTATCTTGAGTTTTCAGCTTACCAAGAACAACCAGCCACAAATTAAATGCATGTTTAGGGATGCAATTCGGAAACCAAATTACCTTTGCCCATGGAACTTCTATACCACGCGGTCTAAGATCTTCCCACACATTTGTAATGCTGAAACGGCACTCCAAGCCCTAAGTATTGCGCCAATAAAGAGAGTCCCTTTGCTGCGCATTTAAAGAAGGAGCCAAACAATTTGATAGATTAGGATACTGGTCATTCCACGATGTTGGCCATGCCCAAACATTGTTATGCACAATATCAGCTACTTTCGAAGTCATCAAAAAACCATCCCGACTAATATCTCTAGGCGAAACAGAGGCAGCAATCGGACTGGCAAGACAAAAATTATCAAACCAAGCTGACGTATCTAGTCCATTCCCAATTCTATACCAACAAAACTGCCGAATAGAACTTCTTGCTTGTAAAATCTTCCTCCAACCCCATGAAATGTTTCCTGATGCTGTCAAATTCCAGAAATTTCGATCTTTAATCCTATACGAATGCACCCACTTAACCCAAAGCGAATCTTTGCGCTTGAGGATAGCCCAAATATGGTTCGAAATAAGTGCTTTATTAAACTCAGCAATGCGTCTTATACCAAGGCCACCTTCATTTTTTGGTAGACAGACCGATTCCCACGCGACTTTAGCTTTCCCACGTTTCATACTTCCATGGCACCAAAGAAACCCCCGCATAATTTGTTCAATTTCGAGAATAATGCGGGTTGGAAGAATAAAAACCGACGACCAATATACATGCATTCTTTGAAATCACAGTTGCACAAGTTGAAGCCGCCCTGCAAAAGAAAGAAATTTATTTTTCCAGCTGCCAACACGATTCTGAATTTTCTCCACAAGTTCTTTGCAATCTCTATGCCCGAGTCGAGTTGTGATTAACGGAACTCCAAGATACTTAACAGGTAAAGAGCCTTCACGAAAAGGCATAACTTGAAGAATTTCCAGCTTTATATAGTTAAGAACATTACAGAAATAACCTGTACTCTTCGGCATACTAGGTGTTAAACCCGAAACTCTTATAAACTCATCCAGCGAATCCATAAGCATCCGGGCAGATTTGACATCCCCATGAGCAAAAAGGAATAAATCATCCGCAAAACAAAGATTGATAATATTTTGTTCGGAACAACGATAATGATACCTGAAATCATCAGACTCTTCCACATTTCGAACCAGGATAAGGGTCAAGATTTCCATCACTAAAGTAAACAAGTAAGGCGAAAGAGATTTCTGGTCTACGGGCCAACCCGAGTAAGAGTAATATCTTTCTTTCAGCTAGTGCTCAGGTGCAGGGGGCCCAGTTCCAGCAGTTGTTAGGGTTTCAGCTAGGTCAGCTTCCTGTGAGGTATTTGGGGGTTCCCTTGATTACTTCAAAGCTGACAATTGCTATGTGCTCCCCTTTGATTGATTCGATTGATGGTCGTCTGAGTTCGTGGGCTACTACTGCTCTTTCCATGGCAGGTCGGTGCCAGCTTATTCGCTCTGTCTTATCTTCTTTACATATTTATTGGGCTGGTAGTTTTATTTTGCCTAAGGGCGTTCTCTCTTTGATTGAGAAACGTATCAGGCGGTTCCTCTGGCGAGGTTCTCATGATTCGGGCCTGGCCAAGGTGGCCTGGGCTAAGGTTTGCTTGGATGTGGATTGTGGGGGCCGTGGCATCATTCCGTTGAGGCTCCAGAATCAGGCGCTGATGGCTCGTCATATCTGGGCTCTTATCACGGGCTCTCATCGTTCTGTCTGGGTTAATTGGGTTCGGGCTTTTAGGTTGCAGCAGTGTTCTTTCTGGGACCTCAGTGTTTCTCCTGCTTCAGCTTGGTATTGGCGTCAGCTTCTGAAACTGCGTCCCCTTGTTATGGGAGCATTTCAGTATTCCATTGGAGATGGCTCATCCTTCTTCTTGTGGTCGGACCCCTGGCATTCTATAGGTGTGCTTAGGCATTCCGTTCCTAGAGCTCCTCTGTGGTCCGGCATCGACGTGGGTGCTAGGCTTGGTTCGGTTATTGTTGAGGGTTCTTGGGAGTGGCCGGTGGTGGATAGGCCCGAGCTTTTACTGATTATACGCTTTGCCACCTATTAATGGGGGTCAGGACCGCGTTTTATGGAGACCGCTTAGTTCGGGAATTTTTCATCCTCTTCTGCTCTTCGGTTCCTCAGAGGTTATTCGCCCCCTGTTCCTTGGGCTCCGCTCTTGCACGGACCGGGAAAGATCCCGAGACACTCTTTCATCCTCTGGTTGGCTATTCAGGAGCGGTTATCGACTATGGATAAGCCTTGGCTTCAGCATATTGATGGGATTTGTGTCCTTTGTGGTATGGCGGTAGAGACGCACTCCCACCTATTCTTTCAGTGCCCTTATTCTAGGAGGTGTATTTCTATTGCTAGGAGGGCCGTCCGCTTTCGTTGGCCTCACTCTGTGTGGAGCTCCGGGTATTGTGGGTCGCTAGAAGGTGGAGAGGTAAGCGCGTGGTCAACGTGGCTTACCGTATTCTTCTTGCTGCGTTGGTCTATTTGATTTGGCGGAGAGGAACGAGAGGAGGTTTGGCCAGAGCCGTCGAGATCCTCATTCGGTTACTTTCCTGGGATAGGTCTTGTTCGTGATATTATCTCTCAGAGATGGCCAGCTCGTTCTCTATCTACTGTGGCTCTTCGTCGTATTTGGAGGATAGCTTGGTAGTTCCTCTTTTGTTTGTTTGTATCTTTCTAGGCTTTGTAGCTTTGGTAGCCATTTGTTCGTAGGCTTTGTTTTCCTACTTTTGCTATTTGTTACGTTGTTTGGTGCACCATTCTATATGGTTGTCGGGTATTGGCCAGCCTTTCTTGGCCACTCTTATTTTATTTATGCAATTGACTTTTCCCTAAAAAAAAAAAAAAAAGTAAGGCGAAAGAGGATCTCCCTGACGAAAGCCTCTCTTCCCTTTGAAAAACCCAAAAATAGAGCCATGAAGGCTTATAGAATATGACGTCGAAGAAACGCACTCCATAATCCACATGACCATCTTTGGGTGAAAGCCGAAACCAATAAGAATCTGCTCCAAGAATCTCCAATTAACAGTGTCGTAAGCTTTCTGTATATCAACCTTAAAAGCACAACGAGCAGGTCCCCTGTCTAAATGATAATTATGCATAATCTCCTGAGTAAGCAATATATTATCAGATATTCTCCGACCAGGGACAAAAGCTGATTGATTGATGCTCACGAGATCATATAAGCAATTCTTTATTCTATTAGCAATAATCTTACTGATGCATTTATAAAGAATGTTGCAACAAGAAATAGGGCGATAATCAGAAACCTGAGATGGACTCGGCACTTTTGGAATAAGAGCCAGCAATGTATGATTAATTTCCTTAAGGATTTTGCCCTTTTGAAAAAATTCCCGAACAGCCATAGTTACATTTTCACCGATCACGTCCCATGCAGCTTTAAAGAATTCCACCGTAAATCCATCAGGGCCCGGAGATTTATTTTCCCCCATTGAGAAAATAACTTGCTTGATTTCCTCCATAGTAACCTCGCGCACCATGAAATCAGCCGTTTGAGATTTAACTGCTCCAAATAATCCAAGCGTATTCAAATCAGCAACAGGTTCATCTCGACCAAGAAAATTAGAGTAATGAGTAACAAAGGCTTCTGGGACCTGCGCCCCTTCAAACCACGTTCCATTTGAGTCGCATACTCTATCAATGCGATTATACACTGTTCTACTCTTAACCGTTTTATGAAAGAAAGCCGAGTTTGAATCCCCCACTTTTAACCAGTTTATCTTGGCCTTTTGTCTTAGGAAACATTCTTCATCAATCAAAGCATCGTTAAAAGCCTGTAAGTATGCAGCCTCTTCAATTCGGAGCTCTTTATTTTCCAGATGCCTATCAATCGCTTTTTGCACTTCATCTAACTCGACACGAAGAAGCTCGACCTTTCTATGAATATTACCCTTTTGTTTTAACAAGTCACGAAAAGGCTTTTTGAGAGACTTCAACTTTTTCACCACCTTATACATTTCGAAACCTTCCACCGATCTATTCCAATTTGTAGTCACAACATCTATGAAATTCTCATTATGAACCAACAAATTTGTGAATTTAAATGGCTTTGGACGAAATTTTGTACCACTTGGCATATTGAGAATTGATGGGGCATGATCCGAGTTTCGATACGGCTGAAATACAGCACTAGCACCTTTAAACAAATCATGGAATTCAACATTAGCTAAGACACGGTCAATCTTCTTTAGAATTCCATCATCTCCTCTCGGCTTTTGATTCCAAGTAAACTGAAGACCAGCACGATTGACATCAAAGACTTGAATATCTTCAACACAATCCTTAAACTCCCTCATTGCAATATCCACAGAAGATGAACCAGAAGCTTTATCATCTAGGAATAATGCACAATTAAAATTACCAAGAAGACACCACGGCTGATTATGTATAAACGCTTTATGAACGTTCAAATTCTGCCATAGAGGACGCCGGTGGGTATACCTGTTATGAGCATACATAAAAGAACAAAAAACTGTTTTTTGGTCAGTTTTGAAAGTGATGTGCGCATGTAAAACCTGATCCGAGTGAGACAACACCATAAAGTTAACCACCATCGAGTTCCAACCAACAATAATACGGGTGCCTTTGTCACACGAGCTCCCATTAGACGACCAATACCAATTTCTAAAAATCAAAGAACAAATTCTATCTAGATTAGACGAATGGACATGTGATTCCAAAACAGCCAACACAGACAATTGGTTTTCCGCAATCACATTTTGAACCTCAGTTTGTTTAGGGCCTTGATTCATACCCCGTATGTTCCACGCTCCTATGCTATACATGATTAACATCTTGATAAGGAGTGCTTGCCCCTTCTGTAGGTGGATTCAGATCCATGTATCGCTCCGTTTCATTGAAAATTTCCTCCACGTCATCATCACTTTCCGGTTCAGCCTCCTTAGAGGAACCCAACATCTGATCTTTATTTATGTCACCCGGATCAATCTCTTGAAGGACACTCTGCGCAGCTGTCATTGCAATATGCGACTCATTTAATTCTCGGATATTAATAGGTTCAGAATCCCCATCCCCTTTTGAATCATCAAGAGCCGAAAAAGAGTTAGCCATAGATATGGACGACGACTTTGTATTCGTCCTATAAGAGCTGATACTAGCTAAGATGCTGCCTTGTTTAGCTTTCGGTCTATAATAGAAATTCGGTTTTGATTTATTGAGCTTTAAGCCATCCACATGTTTCGCCTTGCTAGCTTCGACCTTTTCCTTTCCTTTTCTAACGACAGTGATAAAATCCCCTTCCTTTGGATTTGCATTGGACACCTTAATCAGTTTCGGACAACTATCCTCTCCATGGCCAAATATCTTACATGTTGAACATCGAGGGGGTTGCCATTCAAATTCAACCCCTACGGTTTTTTTAGTAAAGCCCTTACCATCCAAATCCGGAATTGCGATAACAATTTCTTCCTTCATATCAAACTCCGAATCAATCTCAATTAATGCTCTAGCATAGTTATTTCTCCCCCATGATTCCATACACATTGTAGTAGTATACGAGTCTAACATGATTGGGGTTCCAATTTCAGTACCAATTAAGCTAAGTCCGTCCTCCGTAAAGGCTGCCACCGGAACGTCATGCAGTTTAACCCACACGGGTACTTTGGAAACATCTTGCTTAGTAAGACATACACGAGGATTCCAAACATTAAGCAATATTGGGTTAGACCGAACCATCCAAGGACCTATTTCCATAACTTGTTCCATTCCTTGTCTGGTTGCAAATTTAAAAAAGAAAAAACCGGCTGAATTGAGCATGATTTTCTGAATACCATACTTAGCCCAGTTGGTTTTAACATAATGTTCTACTATCGGGAACGCAATACGCTTACCGAGAAAATAACCATACAACGTGTTGACGAACCTGTTATTCACTTCAACCACAGATGACATTGGTATCACAAGATCCGCACCTTCCACCTTATAATCCATTTTTAATGATCGAAAGTTAGCTTTCTTAATCTCTCGACTAGCCGGGGCCAGCCCTTTTAAGGCATTAGCATAAGACCCTTTTGATTCCTTGTTTACTTCCACCTTCTGGATCAAAACACTTGCACCACTATCCGTTGGACTAATTTCCTTATCACCACCACCTTCCCCACTATCAACCAGAACCGAATCATCAATTTTCGGTGGGAAAACTGGTTCCGGGATATCGAATTAGATCTGTTTAGAATTATTAACTTGCACACTTTCCACCTTATCATTACCACCATGCACCGGCACTTCATCAATATTCCCCGACACACCAATTGAACTACCACTCGTTGCACCTTGCTTCAACTTATCATCAAGATTAACACCTTCCTGAGACAAATTCGCCAAGTTAGGATTACGTAAGATCGTTCTTAAAGGTTGCTACTCAATCAAACTCGAATTCACTTGTATTGTTTGGCCAGAAGGCTTCGTTTTATTTGGCTTTCCTTTCGATGGTTTATCCATAAAAAAAAATCGACTAAATATATGGATAGAAAGGAAAAGAACTCCCGAACAACAATCGAGAAGGCAAAATATCTGGAAAATTCTCAAGATAAAAGGAAAGGGGAGGAAATCGATCGAAGAGAAGGGAGAAAAAGACGCCCTTAAGCGGTCGCACCTAGAGTGCGTGAACACTTTTGTGTATTTTTTGACTTGAAGTAACTTAAACAATAGGTAACTTGCATTTTGGGGAAAGGGGTCCAAGTGGTAGCAAAACAATAAAAGAATTTTCAGCATTTTCTTTATTACAAAAGCAGCAGGATTCTCGGCAGCATGCTTTAAGAAAGGCGGCTATCACCTTGGAGACAAAGCCCAACTTTTACTTTGTCAGCAAGTGACATGAGGAACCTTTTTATTATCTTTTCTTTATTTTAAGATCAGCTTGTAATAGTTTAAGATTATCTTATCAGACTCTTGTCAGGCTACTTTTGCCTATAAATAGTGGTGATAGGGTTGTAATAGTTGGATATTGAATGTTGAAGAAATAAGAATACACTTTGTGTTTTCCTTGGTGAATGCTTTTCATCAAAACTTTGATTATTATTCGACGCGTTTTCGAATCTTAATCCGATTGATTCTCAATAGGTCTTGAGAAGAAATCACTTTATCAAATTATAGGTCTAATTTGATAAAACAACTGTTTCTGTCCTGTTTCGATATTCTGTTTGTTTTTTCGATACAGTTTTATACTTGTTCGGTATTTCACATCAAGTGTTGTTCGATCCTTCGAACTTGTTTCCTGTTTTCAATTCGCATCCGACCGAAACGTGCTGTTTCGAGTGTCGCTGTTTGGAGGTGGCCTGTATCAAGTCTTTTACATTTGGCCAGGTTCCTGTCTTGTTGCTGTATCGAGTTGCCGTCAATCCTTTCCTGTCGCGAGTGCGTACCGCTAGCCCGTGTTATTGCTGTAGCAAACTGGTGTTCTCAGTTCCTGACAGTTTCTTGCTTATTCGCTTCCGCTCGTCAAAACAGCCTCCCGCTGTACCGATAGAGAATTCGCATCCCAAGTGAGAATTCGTATCAGGATGCTAAGTTCCTTAGTTACTTTTGGAAAATGTTGTGGGCTAAATTAGGGATAAAGCTCTTATTTTCTACCACTTGTCACCCACAAACTGATGGGCAAACCGAAGTAGTAAATAGGACTCTGTCGACTTTGTAAAGAGCCATTATTAAAACCAACATAAAAACTTGGAAAGAATGTTTGCCACACATTGAATTTGCTTATAATCGATCTATGCATTCTGCTTCTCAATTTTCACCTTTTGAACTTGTTTATGGTTTTAATCCTTTAACCCCACTTGATCTTTTGCCTTTGCCTTTGAGTGAAAGAGTAAGTACATATGGGTACAAGAAAGCGGAGTTGGTGAAACAACAGCATGAGCAAGCTCGTAACAACATTGAAAGATGGACCAAGTAGTATATTGAAAATCATAACCGTGGACGCAAAGCCGTGGTATTTCAGACCGGTGATTGGGTATGGTTACATATGAGGAAAGAACGTTTTCCAGTGCAGAGGAGGTCAAAGCTTTTACCAAGAGGAGACGGCCCATTCATGGTCTTGGAGAAAATAAATGACAATGCCTATAAACTAGACTTGCTGGGAGAATATAATGTTTCTGCAACTTTTAACGTTTCTGACTTGTCTTTATTTGAGACAGGAGATGAATCCGATCTGAGGACAGATCCTTCTCAAGATGGAGGGAATGATGCAACCCCAGTTGCACCATCAAGAGTATTAGATTCGTTTGGAGCCATTATAAATCACATTGGTCCTATCACCCGAGCACGTGCTAAGAAATTGAGAGAAGACACAAATGAACTGTTGAAAACAAGCGACATTAGCACCAATACACAAAATAACATGATGTTACGTTCCAGCTCTATAACTCTACTTCAAATCACCGATTCGGAAGGCCACGTTCCCATCAGGGAATTACATTGTTTGTTCATATTTAAAACCGAGATTGAGGACCCTCGTTTAGAGACTGCATTTGGAGAACACATTGAAGATTTCAAGCCGCAACTTCCCTATCCGGATAAGTTCGATTCTATACTCCATTATGAGGATCACATTGAACAAGACCCCCGTCTAGGGGCTGCATGGAATTCTTCAACGTTCAAGACCCCCGTCTAGGGGCTGCATGGGAGACGTATAATGGGTATTCGGCCATGCAAGGCCATGCAAAACAAGGAGTATTTTCGTCCATATTGTCAGCCCCTAAAATAAGTGTTTACTATTGATAAAATATGATGTATAAGTGTACTAAAAAGTCCACATGGTGTGATATCAAAGTGACCTCATCAAAGTGATCTCATCAAGTGTATCTAGCAAGATAATTCAGCCCACTTGTTAGTCCTCATAGCCGTTGCAAGGAGGAGAGAGAGATGAAGAATTTCAGCCCACCTACCTTCTCAAATAGTCGTTGCCACCCTTTAGAAAGTCAAGGAGTATACTTTAGTTTACTCAAGTCGCTATTACTTTATGTTTGTCTTCCTCCTTTCATGCTTGTAGTTGTAATTGTTTATTTTGTTGTTTGAATTTCATGTCACCTTAGGAGTCTTTTAGACACCTATAAATAAGGTCTATGGCCATTTGTAATAGGTACCAAGAATAATTTCGAAATATAGCTATTATGCTTTATTAATATACTTGTGTGTTGTTGATTTTATGTTTATACATTAAATCATTCTACTTGGAATTAAAGATTGTCATTCCTTTGGTTTTGAATTACATAGAAACTATAGGATCTTGAGTTTTATTCGAAGGCTTCTTGTTGCAAGATATCAAGGCGTCGTTAGAATCCTACTTAAGGGTTTATAGTACGTTACATTTCCGCTGCCATTACAACCGTTTGAGGGACAAGAAATTCCAATTAAAAGAACCTACTTTAGAGCTTCACGAGTTGATCTTTCTTAGGAAAGGAGGATCATATCATAAGGTGTGAGTAGCATCGGCTTTCTTGTTGTCAAACACGCATTCGTTCCAAGCTGCCCAAATTGCCCAAATTGAAAAGATAAACGCCGCTCTCCAGAGGTCCAAGATTTGAGGGCTCAGTCATACCTGCATAGCCTGCAACAACAAGATGAGGAATCCCTCATGAAAAGCAAGAGTAATATCAAAAGCCAAACAACCAGCTCAGACAGCTTTTATTCCTGGGAGAAGGATTAGTGATAATATCCTTCTCGCCCAGGAGCTTCTTCATGGTTATGGGCAAAGAGGGATGCCGAGTCGGTGTGTCTTTAAGGTTGATCTTATGAAAGCTTACGACACTGTTGAATGGGATTTTGTTTTGATTGCTCTGCAATGTATGGGGTTCAACCAGACGTTTATTGCTTGGGTTAGGGAGTGTATCACCACTCCGGCTTACTCGATCTCCTTGAATGGGGATGCTGAGGGTATCTTTAGGGCCCGTAGGGGGCTGAGGCAGGGTGACCCTATCTCTCCGTATCTGTTTGTTATTGTTATGGAGGTCCTCCATGGTATTATCGCCCATGAGATCGCTCAGACTCCGGGGTTCAGATTCCACTGGAAGTGTATGGCTACACGCACCTTCATGCTTGCTTTTGCCGATGACCTTCTCCTTTTCTGTAGTCCTGATGTTGTCTCTGTCGGTGTTCTTAAGAAAAGTACTGAGATCTTTGCTTCCCTTTCTGGCCTACGAGCCAACCCGAGTAAGAGTAATATCTTTCTTCCAGCTAGTGCTCAGGTGCAGGGGGTCCAGTTCCAGCAGTTGTTAGGGTTTCAGCTAGGTCAGCTTCCTGTGAGGTATTTGGGAGTTCCCTTGATTTCTTCGAAGCTGACAATTGCTCTGTGTTCCCCTTTGATTGATTCGATTGATGGTCGTCTGAGTTCGTGGGCTAGTACTGCTCTTTCCATGGCAGGTCGGTGCCAGCTTATTCGCTCTGTCTTATCTTCTTTACATATTTATTGGGCTGGTAGTTTTATTTTGCCTAAGGGCGTTCTCTCTTTGATTGAGAAACGTATCAGGCGGTTCCTCTGGCGAGGTTCTCATGATTCGGGCCTGGCCAAGGTGGCCTGGGCTAAGGTTTGCTTGGAAGTGGATTGTGGGGGCCGTGGCATCATTCCGTTGAGGCTCCAGAATCAGGCTCTGATGGCTCGTCATATCTGGGCTCTTCTCACGGGCTCTAATCGCTCTGTCTGGGTTAATTGGGTTCGGACTTTTAGGTTACACCAGTGTTCTTTCTGGGATCTTAGTGTTTCTCCAGCTTCAGCTTGGTATTGGCGTCAGCTTCTGAAACTGCGTCCCCTTGTTATGGGAGCATTTCAGTATTCCATTGGAGATGGCTCATCCTTCTTCTTGTGGTCGGACCCCTGGCATTCTATGGGTGTGATTAGGCATTCTGTTCCTAGAGCTCCTCTGTGGTCCGGCATCGACGTGGGTGCTAGGCTTGATTCGGTTATTGTTGAGGGTTCTTGGGAGTGGCCGGTGGTGGATAGGCCCGAGCTTTTGCAGATTACTTCTGCTTTGCCACATATTAATGGGGGTCAGGATCGCATTTCATGGAGACCGCTTAGTTCGGGAATTTTTTCATCCTCTTCTGCTCTTCGGTTCCTCAGAGGTTATTCGCCCCCTGTTCCTTGGGCTCCGCTCTTGCACGGACCGGGAAAGATCCCGAGGCACTCTTTCATCCTCTGGTTGGCTATTCAGGAGCGGTTATCGACTATGGATAAGCCTTGGCTTCAGCATATTGATGGGATTTGTGTTCTTTGTGGTATGGCGGTAGAGATGCACTCCCACCTATTCTTTCAGTGCCCTTATTCTAGGAGGTGTATTTCTATTGCTAGGAGGGCCGTCCGCTTTCGTTGGCCTCACTCTGTGTGGAGCTCGTGGGTTTTGTGGGCTGCTAGGAGGTGGAGAGGTAAGCACGTGGTCAATGTGGCTTACCGTATTCTTCTTGCTGTGTTGGTCTATTTGATTTGGCAGGAGAGGAACGAGAGGAGGTTTGGCCAGAGCCGTCGAGATCCTCATTCGGTTACTTTCCAGGGGATAGGTCTTGTTCGTGATATTATCTCTCATAGATGGCCCGCTCGTTCTCTATCTACTGTGGCTCTTCGTCGTATTTGGAGGATAGCTTGGTAGTTCCTCTTTTGTTTGTATCTTTCTAGGCTTTGTAGCTTTTGTTGCCATTTGTTCGTAGGCTTTGTTTTCCTACTTTTGCTCTTTGTTACGTTGTTTGGTGCACAATTCTATATGGTTGTCGGGTATTGGCCAGCCTTTTTTGGCCACTCTTATTTTATTTATGCAATTGACTTTTCCCACAAAAAACAAAGCTTAATAAAAATGCGGAACGAGAAAGAGTAGTCAGAGAAGATGTGGTCAGAAGATTCCCCTGAATTATGGCAGAGACTACAAATGGAGGGGCCCTGGATGCGATATGACCGAAGGATCTCCCAGTATGGAAGGCGCTCAAAGATAGCTCTCCAAATGGTGTAGGATCTGCTCAAAGGGATGAATCTCGCCCAAATCCACTTCCTCTAAGATGTGGGGAGGAAGGAGTGACGAAGGTGATGATATGCTAAGGAGGAAGTCACTTGGCCATTCTTGGAGGGGGTCCAGACTCTATGATCCTTTCCACTGGGGGTGACGATAGTAGAAACAATATCTCGGGCAATCTGAGGGTTAGTTTGAACAAAGGCCTGATCGAGATGCCAAGCATCATCGTAATAGAAGTCCGAGATCTGGTGCTGATATAAATGAGACATCTCTGAGGGGATGCTGACCTTGTCAGCGAGTGAATAACTGAGCCAATCATCAAACCAGATGATACAAATTCTGTATTGAAACGAAGTGGAAGCAGTAATCACGAAAAACGAACAACAATCAACCGAATGGAATCAAACAGCAACAGTCAGCAACTAACAGCAACAAGTTGTCGCTACAGCAGTATACGAACAGCAATAATCCTTAACCAAACAGTGACCGCTCGAACGTGATCAAACAGCAACACACAATGCCAACAGCCATAACCAACAGCAGCAAGTACACAAACAACGATCGTTCGAATGGGAACAAACAACAACGAACGATCACAAACAACAGCAACGAACATCGAATTGTGGTCGGAGGTGGCGGAAACAGGAATCATGCTCGGATGCCGGACAGCGACTTCGAACAAGTCAATCCAAACGTGTGAGGGCAGATATGATACGTATCACACTCAGTTGTGAACCACGGTTTATACAAATAGCAATAGAAGAACTGATACGAATCTCGATCGGATATGAGTCACGACCAGATGAGGATTGCGATTTAACGAAACGGAAGTAAGCTTCACGAATAAGAAACCGGACAACACTCTGATGAACAACACCACGAACGAATCCAAAGATTCCGGCCAAACAAGAACAGCTTCCGATCGGACGAATAGAAAAAACAATGAGAATTGACGAGCTAGACCTATAACTCGCCAAAGGTGATCTCTTCCCAAAACCTATTGAGAATTGATCAGATTTAAATCCGAGAACGCGTCGAATAATAATCAAGAATTTGTGTTTGAAACGCGTCAAACAACAGGAACTCAAAAAGAGCAAAATCAACTTTTGTATTCCATCATCCATAAATCGGCCGAGCTATATGATGTATATATAGCTGCCAAACCCTAGCAACATAAATAAAGGTTACTCCCTACAACGCCCTTAAACAAGTTTAGGCTACTACCGTTTAAGGAAAATACTAAACGAAGAAAGCAAGGCAACATAGGGTTGCACATGTCGCACCCTTTATTAAATAAATAATACAAAAAAAAATGATAAACTAAGTTATCCCGAGCCCGACCACCAAAGTCACTCCAAGCCTCGTGTCCGTCTTCTCGCCCAAATACGTAGCTGCATGTGCATCGCGGGCTGCATGGCCGCTTACGTCGATCATCACCTCGTCTTCTTCCCTTGGACTCGTCAATCCCGTATCATCCTCTCCCCCTTTAAAAGGAATTGTCCTCAATTCTGCAATCCCATCGTCATCAAGATAAGGAGAGAGATCTCCTACATTAAAGGTAGTGTGCACTCCATAATCCCCCGGAAGTTCTACCTTGTATGCATTATCGTTCACTTTAGCAACTATCTTGAAACGACCCTCGGCTCGTGGCATTAACTTATTCTTATGCTTACTCGGAAATCGTTCCTTCCTCAAAGGTACCCAAACCAAATCGCCAACTTCAAATAATCTCGGCTTCCTTTGTTTGTTAGACTTTTGCTTGTAAGCCACGTTTACTTCTTTAATTCGAGCACGTACTTGCTCATGTAACTTCATCATCGACTTTAGCTTAGACTCGGCATCCTTGTGTATAAACTCATTGCACGGCAAGGGAATAACATCCAATGGCATGTACAGATTCAACCCATAAACGACTTCGAAAGGAGAGTGAGCCGTGGTATGAGTAGGAGAGCGATTGTACGCAAATTCAGCATGTGCGAGCTTCAAATCCCAATCCTTTTGCCTCTTGCTTACAAGACCACACAATAAGGTACCCAAAGTTCGATCAGTTACCTCGGTTTGGCTGTTGGTTTGAGGATGATGCGAAGTACTAAACAAAAGCTTGGTTCCCACATTTCTCCACAATGTGTTCCAAAAGTAGCTAAGAAACTTCGATTCACGATCCGAAACAGTAGTCTTCGAAACTCCATGCAAAAGTACCATCTCTCAGAAATACAAATCAGCAACATTACGCACATAATCAGTTTTGTGACAAGCAACAAAATGAGCCATCTTCAAAAAATGATCGACAACAACCATAATCGCATCCTTCCCTCGTTGGGTACGAGGCAAAGCAACAACGAAATCCATCGAGACATCCTACCATGGCCTTTCCGGAATCGGTAGAGGCATATACGCGCCCGGTTTGAACGAGATCTTCGCAATATGACATGTTACACACTTGCCGACGATGTCAGCCATGTCCCCTTGCATTTTCGGCTAATAAAAATGTTCCTGGAGCACCCCCATGGTCTTAGCCGCGCCAAAGTGACCAGCCAAGCCCCCTCCATGAGCCTCCCGAACGGCATGCTTGGGCAAACAAAGCCAATTGCCATTAAAGAGAAACCCCTCTTGTACCACAAATTCCCCAAACAGACCAGACTTACAATGGCCAAAAATCTCCCAAAAATCGGCATCATCAACATAATAATCTTTCAACGTTTCGAACCCCAACAAACGAACATCAAGAGTAGAGAGTAAAGCATACCGCCTAGACAACGCATCAGTCACCACATTACTCTTAGCGTCCTTATACTTCGATGAAAAGTGAAACGGTTGTAAGAACTCCACCCACTTAACATGTCTCGGACTTAACTTTTGCTGCCCATTAATATACTACAAAGATTCATGATCCGAATGCAGAATAAAGTGTTTCGGCCGAAGGTAGTGACTCCAATGATCAAGAGCTCTAACAGTGGCATAGAACTCCTTGTCGTACGTACAATAGTTGAGTCGAGCACCACTCAATTTTTCCAAAAAGTACGCAATAGGCTGCTTGCCTTGAATGAGGACCGCCCCAATACCAACTCCACTAGCATCACACTCCACTTCGAACGGATGTGCAAAATTAGGTAACGCCAAGATAGGTGCTTCACATAACCTTGCTTTCAACTTTTCAAACGCCCCTTGGGCAGCCCCGCTCCACACAAACGGACCCTTTTTCAAACACTCCGTTATTAGACTCGTTATGGTGCTAAAATCTCGAATAAACCTCCGATAAAAAGAGGCAAGACCGTGGAATGATCTAACTTCAGTTACGGTTTTAGGAGTAGGCCACGACTTAATAGCTTCAAAAATTAGTTTGATCAACCGACACTACATCATTCGAAACAACATAGCCAAGAAAAAAGTATGCTCTCAATCAGAAATGCACACTTCTCCTTTTTTCCATAGAGCTTTTGGGCTCTAAGGTCTCGAACACTTGCCGTAGATTGTTGAGATGCTCCCGCAACGATTGACTATAAACCAAAATATCGTCCAAATAAACAACCAAAAATCTGCCCAAAAATGCCTTAAGTACTTCGTTCATCAAACACATGAAAGTACTCGGGGCATTCATAAGTCCACACAGCATGATGGCCCACTCATATAGCCCATGCTTAGTTTTGAAAGCCGTCTTCCATTCATCTCCCTCTCGCATACGAATCTGGTGATAGCCACTTCGCAAATCAACTTGAGAAAAGACCACCGTGTCGTGTAGCTCATCCAACATATCATCAAGCCTCGGAATCGGGAATCAATACTTGATCATTATATTATTCACAGCCCGACTATCAATACACATCCGCCACGATCCGTCCTTCTTAGGAACAAGCAAAACCGGAACCGCACAAGGACTCAAACTTTCTCGAACATACCTGCGATTCATTAGCTCTTCGATTTGTTTCTGTAGTTCTTTAGTTTCCTCTGGATTACACCTATAGGCAGCCTTATTAAGAAGAGACTCACCCGGTATAAGGTCGATTTGATACTCAATTCCACGAATAGGCGGTAAACCCAGCGGCAAATCTTCGGGAAACACATCAGCAAATTCGTGTAATAAATCCGCCATCTCCCCTTCGTTTTGCCCAAATATGCCATCATCCCGAGTCTCCTTAATCACCAGCATGTATACATGTTCACCCTCATCAATAACGTGCTCAATTTCCCACTCACTAGCAAACATGGTCAGATTCGGCTTCTCTCCTCGTTTAGAAACCATCGAACGAATAGATTGAGGTGACATTGGCTTATGATACGATTTATGTATGTAAGTGTACGTAATGCGTATAAACTACAACGGAAGATTTTTATGTCTTGACAAGTATCAAAATATTACTCAAAATTACAAGGTGGTGACCGAATTTAAATGGGCTTCGGCCGTGAAGTAGTATGGTATATGGATTTGGATGTGTTTTATCGAATTAGACCTATAACTCGATAAAGGTAATCTCTCCTCAAGACCTATTGAGAATTGATCAAGTTAAGACTTCGAGACGCGTCGAAATAATAACTAAAGTTTTGTTGAACTCGTTCAACGTATATTTCAAAGAAATACAAGATTTATTAATATTCAAGATGCCTTACAAATACAACAAGTACTACTATATATAGTAGTTTCCAACCATAGAAAATACAACAAAACAAGAAAATGAAATTTCCTAGCAAATCCTTCAAATCGGCCGAATTCATCAAGGAGGATTTATGAGGATTTTGTGAAGATATGATATCAAGCCTTTTGGAATTATTATGGTGACTATGACATGAAGGATTATGACATGAAGGAAACATTTGATGAAAGTCTTCATCAAATGTTCAAATCGGCCGAATCATCAAGGTGGGGTGAGGATTTTGTGAAGATATGATATCAAGCCTTTTGGAATTATTATGGTGATTATGACATGAAGGATTATGACATGAAGGAAATATTTGATGAAAGTCTTCATCAATTATTTGTGTTTTGGCCGATTTGTAGTAAGGTGGGGAAGGAGGATAATGAAGATAAGTAGGGGTCCCTTTCCAGCATGATGTGGTCGAATTTCCATGCTTTTGGACCAATCCCGTCGTCGAGTTTTACGTTACTCCGGTTCCGATTAACAACGTAACTCCAATCCGTGTGTTCTTTTCTCCCAAGTATAATGATGCATGGCCATGCGAATTTGTATCGTCGTGGATGTCGATTTTTATTGGAGCTTATTCGATTGGAATATTTTATATCGTATCATTCCTTCCCTCTTTGAAAGGAATTGACCTCAATTCCGTAATGCCATCGTCGTCAAGGTAAGGCGAGAGATCACCTACATTGAAAGTCGCGTGTACTCCGTATTCGCCCGGAAGTTCTACTTTGTAGGCGTTGTCGTTCACTTTTCCCACAATTTTGTACGGACCTTCGGCTCTCGGCATTAATTTGTTCTTGCGTTTGATTGGGAACCGTTCTTTCCTCAAATGTATCCAAACTAAGTCGCCAACATCAAATAATCTCGTTTTTTTTTTTTTGTTCGACTTCCGTTTGTAAATTTCATTCACTTCTTTAATCTGCTCTCGTACCTTTTCATGTAACTTCATCATTGACTTGAGTTTTGACTCTGCGTCTTTGTGAACCAATTCGTCGCTCGGCAACGGAATCAAATCCAACGGCATGTGCGGATTTATTCCGTATACTACTTCAAAAGGTGAATGGGCCGTGGCGAAGCCGGGTGATCGGTTGTATGCGAATTCCGCATGTGCAAGTTTAACGTCCCAATCCTTTTGTGTTTTATTCACCAATCCTCGCAATAATGCTCCCAAGGTTCGATTAGTCACTTCGGTTTGTCCATTGGTTTGTGGGTGATGTGAAGTGCTGAATAGGAGTTTAGTACCCACTTTTCTCCATAAAGTATTCCAGAAGTAACTCAGAAATTTAGAATCTCGATCCGACACGATAGTTTTTGGAACTCCGTGTAAACGAACTACTTCCCGGAAGTATAAGTCCGCCACATTGCTTGCATCATCGGTTTTGTGGCATGCTATAAAGTGAGCCATTTTCGAAAAACGGTCGACGACTACCATGATCGAGTCTTTGCCCCGTTGAGTACGAGGTAAAGCAACAATAAAATCCATCGAGACATCCTCCCATGGTCGTAACGGTATTGGCAACGGCATGTACGTACTTGACTTGAACGAACTTTTCATCATGTGACAAGTGACGCATTTACTCACGATTGTGCTCACGTCACCATACATCTTTGGCCAAAAGAAATGTTCTTTTAGCACCTCTACGGTCTTGGTCGAGCCGAAATGACCGGCTAGTCCTCCTCCGTGCGCTTCCCGAACTAGTAATTCCCGAATTGTATGTCTCGGCACGCATAATTTATTTCCTTTGAAAAGAAAGCCATCCTGTAAAACAAATTCTTCGTACGGGCCCGTTTCACAACGGGTGAAAATTTCTCCGAAGTCCAAATCGTCATTGTAATGATCTTTCAAAGTCTCGAACCCCAACAAACGAACATCTAGAATCGATAGTAAGGCATACCGTCTTGATAGTGCATCCGCCATTATATTACTCTTCCCGTCTTTGTACTTGGATGAAAAGTGAAAAGATTGTAAAAATTCCACCCATTTTGCATGTCTCGGACTTAGCTTGCTTTGCCCGTTGATGTATTTCAACGACTCGTGATCCGAATGTAACACGAAATGTTTCGAACGTAAATAGTGACTCCAATGATCGAGTGCTCTTACGATAGCATAGAACTCCTTGTCGTAAGTACAATAATTAACTCGGGCGCCACTTAATTTCTCCGAAAAATAGGCGATGGGGCGACCTCCTTGAATAAGTACTGCCCCGATTCCAACTCCACTAGCGTCGCATTCCACCTCAAATGGTTGCGAAAAATCGGGTAACGTTAAAATTGGTGTTTCACATAACTTTCCTTTTAATTTTTCAAAAGCCTTTTGGGCCGCCTCGTTCCATGCAAAGGTTCCTTTTTTAAGACACTCCGTGATCGGACTGGAGATGGTGCTAAAATCCCGGATGAATCATCGGTAAAAAGAAGCTAGGCCATGAAATGATCATACCTCCGTGATTGTTTTTGGTATCGGCCAAGACTTGATGGCCGCGATCTTCTCTTGGTCCACCGACACTCCTTCTTTAGAAACGACATAGCCGAGAAAGACAAGACTCTCGACTAGGAAAGTACACTTCTCCCGCTTTCCATAAAGTTTCTGTTCCCTTAGAGTTTCAAACACGTGCTGCAAATGTTCGAGATGCTCCTCTAAGGATCGACTGTAGATCAAAATGTCGTCTAAGTATACGACAACAAACTTTCCCAAGAAAGGTTTGAGAACCTCGTTCATCAATCTCATGAAGGTGCTTGGGGCATTAGTGAGGCCGAATGGCATCACAACCCATTCGTAAAGTCCATTTTTTGTTTTAAATGCCGTCTTCCATTCGTCTCCCTCTCGCATGCGAATTTGATGGTATCCGCTCCGTAAATCAACTTTTGAAAATATAACCGAGCCATGCAACTCATCTAACATGTCGTCTAGTCTCGGGATGGGGAACCGATACTTGACGGTGATGTTATTTACGGCTCTACTGTCAATACACATTCGCCATGATCCTTCCTTTTTTGGTACAAGTAGGACTGGAACCGCACACGGACTTAAACTTTTTCGGACATATCCGTGACTCATGAGCTCATCAATTTGACGTTGTAGTTCTTTGGTTTCTTAGGGATTACAACGATACGCCGCTTTGTTCGGTAATGGAGCTCCTGGTACAAGATCAATTTGGTGTTCGATTCCGCGGATAGGTGGTAATCCCACCGGAAACTCTTCGGGAAATACATCCGCGAACTCGTGTAACAGTGTATCTATCTCTCCTTCGTGGTGTGATTTGGTAGCAAGGTTTCGGAATTCTTTGATCATCATCAAATAAACACGTTCGCCATCGTCAATGGCGTGTTCGACTTCTTTCTCGTTTGCAAGCATCGTAAGTTTCGGTCCTTCGATTTTTTTTGAACTCATTGTTCGGATAGCTTGAGGTGACAAAGGTTTAAGAACAATTTTTTTACCTTTGTCACGTAACTCATACTCGTTACTCCTCCCTCGATGTAGTACGTCCCGATCAAATAACCAAGGTCTTCCCAACAATACGTGACATGCATCCATCGGTAGTACATCGCATGTAATATCATCATCATACGAACCCATGGTGAGTCCGACCTTCACTTGTCTTGATACTTTCACCTTATTTCCATCATCGAGCCAATGGAGTGCATACGGCTTTGGATGAGCCGTGGTGATTAATCCGAGCTTCGAGACCATCTCGCTTGATGCCATGTTTGTACAACTTCCACCGTCAATGATCAAGCTACACCATTTCTCTCCGACACGACACTTCGTGTGAAAGATTTGGTCTCGTTGTTCTATGTCACTCGGGGCCGCCTTCGTTTGTAACATGCGAAGGACGAGGTTCGTGTCATAGTTCGGGGAATCGTATTGATACGAATTATCCGGGGAGAGGTGGATACGTATCGGTCGGAGTATATGTAAGTGTATGATAGCGGAAGGCTTTTACGAATATGGAGTTTTTCGGATGTATTTTGTATGTGAATAATATCGGATATAACAATAAAAAATATCGAACAAGAAGATGATACGAATTACGTACGTAATGCGTATGAAATATAACGGAAGATTATTATGTCTTGACGATTATCAAAGTGTCACTCGAAAATACAAGGGGTGGCCGAACTTAAATGGATTTCGGCCGTGAGGTAGTAGTGTATACGGATTTGGATGTGTTTTATCGAACTAGACCTATAACTCGATAAAAGTAATCTCTTCCCAAGACCTATTGAGAATTGATCAAGTTAAAATCTCGAGACGCGTCGAAATAATAACCAAGGTTTTGTTGAACTCGTTCAACGTATATTTCAAAGAAATACAAGGTTTTTAAACTTTCAAGATTCAAGATGTGTTACAAATACAACGAGCACTACTATATATAGTAGTTTCCAACCGAAAGAAAATACAACAAAACGAGAAAACGAAACTTCCTAGTAACATCCTAATCGGCCGAAAATATCTAAGGAGATACCATCTTGGATTTTATGTTGATTAAGACATGAAGACATCTTGGACTTATTAAGTGATGGGGACATGAAGAAAACCAAATATCCTTCCTTCCATTCTTTAATTCGGCCGAGATCATCAAGGATTGCTAGGAGGATTTGGTGTAGATTATGATATCATCCTCTTTGGAATTATATAGGTGATAATGACATGAGGGACAATGACATGAAGGATGGAAGTCTTCTTCAAATCTTGGTGTTTCGGCCGTTTGTTACCATGGTGGGGAAGGAAAATAACTTCATTATCTTGTCAAAGATATGAAGTCAAGTGAGGTCCCTTTCAAGCATGCCTTGGCCGATTTTTCATGCTTTCGGACCGATTCCGTCGTTGAGTTTTACGTTACTCTGATTCCGATTAACAACGTAACTCCAATCTGCGTATTCTTTTCTCCCAAGTATAATGATGCATGACCATGCGAATTTGTATCGTCGTGGATGTCGATTTTTATTGGAGCTTCTTTGATTTAGATATCGTATCAAGTCTTGAAACTAGAAGAGACAAAAATCATCATGGTCTTGGACCAAATATGATGCTGTCGGTTTTGTCATTTCTGGGATCCAATGAGTCCGAATTTGGTCCTATGGTCTCATAAGATTTGTAGCTCTCTTTCTTAGCTTTCCATGGCCACTTGAATCACCTGAATCGGATTTCGGACGAGAAAGTTATGGGCAAAATACTAAAACTGCTACGAAGTCGTCGCGCGCGCGAGAATTGGTAATTTGTCCATGTATTTTGCATGAGGATTTTATGTATGCCTGCGACTCAATCAAGCGTGGCTGGATAATCTTCTTTTTGTTATTTGATGATGTTGACCGATTCGTATCATACCCTCTCTCTTTAAAGGGAATTGTCCTCAATTCCGAACTCCCTTCGTCACCAAGATAATTAACTAAAGCCTCTAAGTATTTGATCTCGAAGATGTCCGCAGTACGTACATGACCCAAAATCTTGAGACGATAGGTAGTGGGGCCCCCTCGAGAATCACCAACAAAACAACTATCATTATTAATAAAATAATAATAATTACTCCGCCAGGTAATACCGATATCATGACATGAGTGGATATCTGAAATGGGACGCACGGTTAACTCCACATCGGGTTCCTCCTCCAGAATTGGAAACACTGATTTCTCGGTTTCATCATTGATACGATATCTAATATTCCAGTCGAAGAAACTCCGATAAAAATCGACATTCATGATGATGCATCGTTATACTTAGGAGAAAATGCTAAACGGCTTGGAGTTACGTTATTAATCGGAAAAGGAGTTACGTAAATATGGCGACGGAATTAACATCGGAATCGGCCCGGAACATGGATGTTCGGCCGATTGGTCCACAAAGATTGAAGAATTGACAAGCATCTTTTTTTTATGATATTTGCGGCCCCAAGCATGATGATAAGGAATCATCAAAGTCTTCACATCTTGCCAAATCAAGAAGATCTCCAAGCATGATCCTCAAGTCCTCACAATCTTGCCAAATCAAAGAAGATCTCCTCCTTTGTCCCACCTTGAAGATTTCGGCCAAGCATGCTAAAGGAAGGAGACTCCATTTCGTTTTTTTCTTGTTGTTTTTGTATTATTTCGGCCGATGTAGGATGTTGGTAGGAAGTTTCCTTTTCTCGTTTTGTTGTATTTTCTTTCGGTTGGAAACTACTATATATAGTAGTGCTCGTTGTGGTTGTAAGAGATCGAGAATCATAATAAACTTTGTATTTCCTTTGAAATATACGTTGAACGAGTTCGACAAACCTTAAGTTATTGTTTCGACGAGTTTCGAGATTTTAACTTTGATCAATTCTCAAAAGGTCTTGGGAAACGATTACCCTTTTATCGAGTTATAGGTCTAGTTCGATAAAACACGCCAAACTCCGTACATCACCCTACTTCACGGCCGAAACACCATCAACTTTCGGCCACCCTTAACAAAATTCGAGTGATACTTTGTTACGTGTTAACCTTCCGTTGTGTTTTATACGTATTACTTATATAATTCGTATCATAAGTGGTATCAGAGCCACTTGTCTCACAGTTCTCGACATCACTGAAGAAAATGGCATTCACCGATGAAGAAGTAGCACAACTACGTGACGTTCTTCGTGGCTTGCCGGAGCCCAGAATCCATGCACGACGAGGACATGACACCATGCATGCACCACGACATGCGGATGAATACAAGACCGAACTTAGGAGTTCGTGGCGGCACCGATCCTGAAGTTTATCTGGAGTGGGAGAGAAAAATTGAACGAATGTTTGAGTTCAAGGAACTCAATGACGAGGTACGTTGCAAGTACGCGATCCTCAAACTTGGAAAGGGAGCTTCCCTTTGGTTTGAGCGAATGAAGACGCAGAGAAGCCGTGCCGGGAAAGAGAAGATACGTTCGTGGGATTCCCTAAAAGGAAACTACGAAAAGATATGTCCGGCTACACAAGCCGAGCTGTCAGAAAAATTTCGACCTCACGCAAGGAAAGCTCGGTGTCGAGGAGTACATCGAGGAGTTTGAAAACTTATCCTTGATGGGAGAACTTGAAGAAAGCGAAGAATTGCGGATGTCCGTTTCCTACGAGGTTTGAACAAAAACATTGCTAATTCCGTGGAACTCTACCCCTATTCGACTTGATACTTTATGCGGACTTTGCATAAAGTTGGAAAATCAAAACAAAACCAAACTCTCTAAACCCGAATTCCCACCTAAATACGGAAATACCAACTTTGCGCGAGTTCTAGCTCGTTTCCAAAACTCTGTCACCACAAGCCGATCAGTTACTACCATTCCAAAACCCTACCACACCAAAAGAGACGAGCCTATCTAAAGTCCGATGTTTCAAATGTCAAGGATTTGGACACTATCAAAGTGCTTGTCCGAATCGGAGGATTGTGACGTTACGAGAAGCCCTAGCCGCGAGAGGAATTATTAGCCAAGAAGAAAGAGTTGGACGTTTTAACTTAGAAGGCGAAGGAGAAGAATGCGAGGCATACGATGCCCGAACTATGACACGAACCTTGTCCTTCGCATGTTACAAACGAAGGCAGCCCCGAGTGACGAAGAACAACGAGACCAAATCTTTCACACGAAGTGTCGTGTCGGAGAGAAATGGTGTAGCTTGATCATTGACGGTGGAAGTTGTACAAACGTGGCATCGAGCGAAATGGTCTCAAAACTCGGCTTGATCACCACGGCCCATCCCAAGCCGTATGCACTCCATTGGCTCGATGATGGGAACAAAGTGAAGGTTTCAAGACAAGTAAAGGTCGGACTCACCATGGGTTCGTATGGCGATGAGATTACATGCGATGTATTACCGATGGACGCATGTCACGTGTTGTTAGGAAGACCTTGGTTATTTGATCGGGACGTACTACACCGAGGGAGGAGTAATGAGTATGAGCTACGTGACAAAGGTAAAAAAATTGTCCTTAAACCTATGTCACCTCAAGCTATCCGGACGATGAGTTCGAAAAAAGTCGAAGGGCCGAAACTTACGATGTTTGCAAACGAGAAAGAAGTCGAACACGCCATTGACGATGGCGAACGTGTTTATTTGATGATGATCAAGGAGGTCCAAATCTTGCCACCAAATCGCAAAATGAGGAGGAGATAGATGCACTATTACACGAGTTTTCGGACGTATTTCCCGAAGACTTGCCGGTAGGATTACCACCTATCCGCGGGATTGAACACCAGATTGATCTTATACCGGGAGCTCCATTACCGAACAAAGCGGCGTATCGTTGTAATCCCGAAGAAACTAAAGAACTACAACGCCAAATTGATGAACTCATGAATCACGGATATGTCAGAAAGTTTAAGTCCGTGTGCGGTTCCGGTTCTACTTGTGCCAAAAAAGACGGAACATGGCGAATGTGTATTGTGATAGAGCCGTGAATAACATCACCGTCAAGTATCGGTTTCCCATCCGAGACTAGACGACATCTTTGACGAGTTACATGGCTCGGTTATATTTTCCAAAGTTGATTTACGGAGCGGGTACCATCAAATCCGCATGCGAGAGAGACGAATGGAAAACGGCGTTTAAAACGAAGAATGGACTTTACGAATGGGTTGTGATGCCATTCGGCCTCACCAACGCCCGAGCACTTTTATGAGGTTGATGAACGAGGTTCTAAAACCTTTCTTGGGAAAGTTTGTTGTCGTGTACTTAGACGACATTTTGATCTCTGATCGGTCCGTAGAAGAACATCTCGAACATTTGCGGTACGTGTTTGAGACGCTAAGGAACAAAAGCTTTATGGAAAAGCGGGAGCAGTGTACTTTTCTAGGCGAGAGTCTTGTCCTTCCCGGCTAAGTAGTCTCACAAGCCGGAGTTTCGGTCGATCAAGAGAAGATCGCGGCAATCAAGTCGTGGCCGACCCCAAAGACAATCACGGAGGTACGGTCATTTCATGGCCTCGCTTCTTTTACCGACGATTCATACGGGACTTGAGACTATATCCGGTCTATCACGGAGTGTCGAAAAGGAACCTTTGCTTGGAACGAGACGGCCCAAAAGGCTTTTGAAAACTTAAAAGGAAAATTATGTGAAGCGCCGATTTTGACGTTGCCCGATTTTTCACAACCGTTTGAGGTAGAATGCGATGCTAGCGGAGTTGGAATCGGGCGGTGCTCATTCGAAGAGGCCGTCCCATTGCCTATTTTCGGAGAAGCTAAGTGGCGCCGAGTGAATTATTGTACTTACGACAAGGAGTTCTATGCTATCGTAAGAGCACTCGATCATTGGAGTCATTATCTGCGTTCTAAACATTTCGTCGCATTCGGATCACGAGTCGTTGAAATACATCAACGGACGAGTAAGCTAAGCCCGAGACATGCAAAATGGGTGGAATTTTTACAATCTTTTCATTTTTCATCCAAGTACAAAGACGGGAAGAGTAATGTAGTGGCGGATGCACTGTCGAGACGGTATGCCTTCTGTCGATGCTAGATGTTCGTTTGTTGGGATTCGAGACTTTGAAAAATCATTACAACGACGATTTGGATTTCGGGAAATTTTTAACCGTTGTAAAAGCGGCCCGTCTGAGGAATTTGTTTTACAAGATGGCTTTCTCTTCAAGGGAATAAATTATGTGTGCGAGACATACAATTCGGGAATTCTTTGGTTCGGGAGGCGCACGGAGGAGGACTAGCCGGTCACTTGGCTCGACCAAGGCAGTAGAGTGCTAAAAGAACATTTCTTTTGGCCGAAGATGTATGGTGACGTCGGACAATCGTGAGCAAATGCGTAACTTGTCATATGATGAAAAGTTCGTTCAAGTCAAGTACATACATGCCGTTGCCGATACCGTTACGACCGTGGGAGGATGTCTCGATGGATTTTATTGTGGCTTTACCTCGTACTCAACGAGGCAAGGACTCGATCATGGTGGTCGTCGACCGTTTTTCAAAAATGGCTCACTTTGTCGCGTGCCACAAAACCGATGACGCAAGCAATGTGGCGGACCTGTATTTCCGGGAAATAGTTCGTTTACACGGAGTGCCAAAACTATCGTGTCGGATCGAGATTCCAAATTTCCGAGTTACTTCGGAATACTTTATGGAGGAAAGTCGGTACTAAACTCCTATTCAAGACTTCACATCACCCGCAAACCGACGGACAGACCGAGGTAACTAATCGAACCTTGGGAGCATTATTACGAGGGTTGGTAAATAAAACTCGAGAAAGATTGGGACGTTAAACTTGCTCATGCCGAATTTGCATACAACCGATCACCCGGTTATGCCACGGGCCATTCACCATTTGAAGTGGTATACGGATTAAATCCGCACTTGCCATTGGACTTGATTCCCCTGCCGAGCAACGAATTGGTTCACAAGGACGCCGAAGCAAAACTCAAATCGATGATAAAGTTACACGAAAAGATACGGGAACGGATTAAAGAAGTGAATGAAATGTACAAACGGAAGTCGAACAAAAATAAAAAAGCGAGATTATTTGATGTTGGCGACTTAGTTTGGATACATTTGAGAAAAGAAAGATTCCCGAGCAAACGGAAGAACAAATTGATGCCGAGAGCCGAAGGTCCGTACAAGATTGTGGAAAAAGTGAACGACAACGCATACAAAGTCGAACTTCCGGCGAATACGGAGTACACGCGACATTCAACGTAGGTGATCTCTCACCTTATCTTGACGACGATGGCATTGCGTACTGAGGTCAATTCCTTTCAAAGACGGAGGGAATGATACGATATCTAATATTCCAGTCGAAGAAACTCCGATAAAAATCGACATTCATGATGATGCATCGTTATACTTAGGAGAAAATGCTAAACGGCTTGGAGTTACGTTATTAATCGGAAAAGGAGTTACGTAAATATGGCGACGGAATTAACATCGGAATCGGCCCGGAACATGGATGTTCGGCCGATTGGTCCACAAAGATTGAAGAATTGACAAGCATCTTTTTTTATGATATTTGCGGCCCCAAGCATGATGATAAGGAATCATCAAAGTCTTCACATCTTGCCAAATCAAGAAGATCTCCAAGCATGATCCTCAAGTCCTCACAATCTTGCCAAATCAAAGAAGATCTCCTCCTTTGTCCCACCTTGAAGATTTCGGCCAAGCATGCTAAAGGAAGGAGACTCCATTTTCGTGTTTTTCTTGTTGTTTTTGTATTATTTCGGCCGATGTAGGATGTTGGTAGGAAGTTTCCTTTTCTCGTTTTGTTGTATTTTCTTTCGGTTGGAAACTACTATATATAGTAGTGCTCGTTGTGGTTGTAAGAGATCGAGAATCATAATAAACTTTGTATTTCCTTTGAAATATACGTTGAACGAGTTCGACAAACCTTAAGTTATTGTTTCGACGAGTTTCGAGATTTTAACTTTGATCAATTCTCAAAAGGTCTTGGGAAACGATTACCCTTTTATCGAGTTATAGGTCTAGTTCGATAAAACACGCCAAACTCCGTACATCACCCTACTTCACGGCCGAAACACCATCAACTTTCGGCCACCCTTAACAAAATTCGAGTGATACTTTGTTACGTGTTAACCTTCCGTTGTGTTTTATACGTATTACTTACGTAATTCGTATCAATCATCAAAAATGGAAAACACAGAATTTATTACGGTGGGAACCATAGGATTTATTACGGATTCCTCTTCATCAATTGGTTCCTCATCAAATGCTGGCGGTCCGTCATAATCTAACCAACACTCCGTTTCAATATTGCTGTGCTCCTCCAATAATGTCTCATCAAAAATTAATCCACTAAGCTCGTTTTGTACCGCAACAAAGTCACACGAACCACTTTGCTCCGATAGGGTAGTTCGACTCCAACCATCATCTTCTTTGTCATCAAAAAATGCCGCAGGAAATTCTGTCATATCAAAGTCGTCAGTGACAAAGAGTTCATCTTCAAGATTAGCCGTTTCAGAAAGCATAAGGCCGTGATCTTGTTTCGCGTTACTAAAATAATTTGGTCCGTTTTGGTCAATTTGACCAACACACCCAACTAGCCCATGATCAAAGTAGCAAGATCTAGGTTCGTCGACTAGGGAGACACGGCTCAACTCATCTTCTTCGTTGAATTGCTCCGTTGAAAACTCTCTCGTCTACTTCATTGAAAATGACCGTAGGGACATTGTTTTCATCGAAAAAGATTCGTTGGGAATTCCTTGATGGAGGAAGACCTTAGATCGAATGCCGGTGGTGGGCGTCGAAGGATTGGTGGTAAGATGGGGATTTGAACCTTCGATTGAAATATTTTTGAATTTAAGCCAATCTTGGATTTTAGGCTTACGTTGTTGTGAACGGATCTGTTTGATTTTGCCACCAGACGGCGGCGCTCTGTGAGGCGCCTTGCCACCAACGAAACGCGGCGGTTGATCGGGCGACCTTGAAGTCCGAGTGCTCCTCACAAGCACGGCCAATCTATGCACGCATTTGGATCACTATCTCCGTGAAATTCGGTATCTTTGCGGAATTTGGCCAAGAAATCAATATCGTTGGCATCGTCTCTGCGTCTTTCTTGCATACGTCGCTCCGGTAAGCCGTTTAGTGCGTCACGGAGTGTCATCAAGAAATCGAGCTCGGAGAATTCCATAACAAGAATCAAGAGATAGTTCTTGACAAGAAATCGGACAGAAAATTTTCCAAGAAATCCGTGAAGAATGAACCAAGAAGATGATCAAAGAATCTGATCTCCACCGTTCAGACTGTAGTTCAATGAGTTGGCTTACCTTTGTCAAAATTTTGTGATGATCCAACGGTCGAATCCACGGGAAACTTTGTTTTCTTCCGACTGCGCTAATCTGCCAATGTTATGCGAAAATTCTTCTAACCGTGAAGAACAACCCAAGAAGGTTTCAACAAAAAAAAAAAATTCGGTGAATATAGTTGATCGCCCAAGGAGATGACCTTGGGCTTTGATACCACTTATGATACGAATTATCCGGGGAGAGGTGGATACGTATCGGTCGGAGTATATGTAAGTGTATGATAGCGGAAGGCTTTTACGAATATGGAGTTTTTCGGATGTATTTTGTATGTGAATAATATCGGATATAACAATAAAAAATATCGAACAAGAAGATGATACGAATTACGTACGTAATGCGTATGAAATATAACGGAAGATTATTATGTCTTGACGATTATCAAAGTGTCACTCGAAAATACAAGGGGTGGCCGAACTTAAATAGATTTCGGCCGTGAGGTAGTAGTGTATACGGATTTGGATGTGTTTTATCGAACTAGACCTATAACTCGATAAAAGTAATCTCTTCCCAAGACCTATTGAGAATTGATCAAGTTAAAATCTCGAGACGCGTCGAAATAATAACCAAGGTTTTGTTGAACTCGTTCAACGTATATTTCAAAGAAATACAAGGTTTTTAAACTTTCAAGATTCAAGATGTGTTACAAATACAACGAGCACTACTATATATAGTAGTTTCCAACCGAAAGAAAATACAACAAAACGAGAAAACGAAACTTCCTAGTAACATCCTAATCGGCCGAAAATATCTAAGGAGATACCATCTTGGATTTTATGTTGATTAAGACATGAAGACATCTTGGACTTATTAAGTGATGGGGACATGAAGAAAACCAAATATTCTTCCTTCCATTCTTTAATTCGGCCGAGATCATCAAGGATTGCTAGGAGGATTTGGTGTAGATTATGATATCATCCTCTTTGGAATTATATAGGTGATAATGACATGAAGGATGGAAGTCTTCTTCAAATCTTGGTGTTTCGGCCATTTGTTACCATGGTGGGGAAGGAAAATAACTTCATTATCTTGTCAAAGATATGAAGTCAAGTGAGGTCCCTTTCAAGCATGCCTTGGCCAATTTTTCATGCTTTCGGACCGATTCCGTCGTTGAGTTTTACGTTACTCCGATTCCGATTAACAACGTAACTCCAATCTGCGTATTCTTTTCTCCCAAGTATAATGATGCATGACCATGCGAATTTGTATCGTCGTGGATGTCGATTTTTATTGGAGCTTCTTTGATTTAGATATCGTATCAAGTCTTGAAA
The DNA here is from genome assembly GCA_033398695.1 of Orobanche coerulescens. NCBI lineage: Eukaryota > Viridiplantae > Streptophyta > Magnoliopsida > Lamiales > Orobanchaceae > Orobanche > Orobanche coerulescens. The sequence goes on along the minus strand of CM065802.1, from coordinate 113,306,751 downwards.
CTAGAAGAGACAAAAATCTTCATGGTCTTGGACCAAATATGATGCTGTCGGTTTTGTCATTTCTGGGATCCAATGAGTCCGAATTTGGTCCTATGGTCTCATAAGATTTGTAGCTCTCTTTCTTAGCTTTCCATGGCCACTTGAATCACCTGAATCGGATTTCGGACGAGAAAGTTATGGGCAAAATACTAAAACTGCTACGAAGTCGTCGCGCGCGCGAGAATTGGTAATTTGTCCATGTATTTTGCATGAGGATTTTATGTATGCCTGCGACTCAATCAAGCGTGGCCGGATAATCTTCTTTTTGTTATTTGATGATGTTGACCGATTCGTATCACGTATGCCTCGCAATCTTCTTCTTCTTCGTCGGCTTCCAAGTTAAAGACGTCTCCAATTCTTTCTTCTTCGGATAGTAATTCTTCTCGGACGGCTATGGCTTCTCGTAACGTCACTATTCTCCGATTTGGACAAGCACTTTGATAGTGTCCAAATCCTTGACATTTGAAACACCGGACTTTAGATAGACTTGTTTCTTTTGGTGTGATAGGAGTTTTTTGAATGGTAGTAACGGGTGGACTTGTGGTGACAGTTTTTGGAAACGAGCTAGAACTCGCGCCAAAGTTGGTATTTCCGTATTTAGATGGGAATTCGGGTTTAGAAAGTTTTGTCTTGTTTTGATTTTCCAACTTTATGCAAAGTCCGCATAAAGTATCAAAGTCGGAATAGGGGTAGAGTTCCACAGAATTAGCAATATTTTTATTCAAACCTCGTAGGAAACGGGACATCCGTAATTCTTCGCTTTCTTCAAGTTCTCCCATCAAGGACAAGTGTTCAAACTCCTCGATGTACTCCTCGACACTTAGCTTTCCTTGCGTGAGGTCAGAAATTTTTCGATACAAACTTAACTTGTGTGTAGCCGGGACATATCTTTTTCGTAGTTTCTTTTTTAGAGAATCCCACGAACGTATCTTCTCCTTACCGGCACGAACTCTTTGTGTCTTCATTCGCTCAAACCAAAGGGAAGCTCCCTTTCCAAGTTTGAGAATCGCGTACTTGCATCGTACCTCGTCATTGAGATCCTTGAACTCAAACATTCGTTCAATTTTCCTTTCCCACTCCAAATAAGCCTCGGGATCGGTGCCGCCTACGAACTCCGGAAGTTCACTTGTCTTGTATTCATCAGCATGTCGTGGTGCATGCATGGTGTCGTATCCTCGTCGTGCATGGATTCTGGGCTCCGGTAGGCCGCGAAGAACGTCACGTAGTTGTGCTACTTCTTCATCGGTGAATGCCATCTTCTTGAGTAACGTCGAGAACCGTGAGACAAATGTCTCTGATACCACTTATGATACGATTTACGTATGTAAGTGTACGTAATGCGTATAAACTACAACGGAAGATTTTTATGTCTTGACAAGTATCAAAATATTACTCAAAATTACAAGGTGGTGACCGAATTTAAATGGGTTTCGGCCGTGAAGTAGTATGGTATATGGATTTGGATGTGTTTTATCGAATTAGACCTATAACTCGATAAAGGTAATCTCTCCTCAAGACCTATTGAGAATTGATCAAGTTAAGACTTCGAGACGCGTCGAAATAATAACTAAAGTTTTGTTGAACTCGTTCACGTATATTTCAAAGAAATACAAGGTTTATTAATATTCAAGATGCCTTACAAATACAACAAGTACTACTATATATAGTAGTTTCCAACCATAGAAAATACAACAAAACAAGAAAATGAAATTTCCTAGCAAATCCTTCAAATCGGCCGAATTCATCAAGGAGGATTTATGAGGATTTTGTGAAGATATGATATCAAGCCTTTTGGAATTATTATGGTGATTATGACATGAAGGATTATGACATGAAGGAAATATTTGATGAAAGTCTTCATCAATTATTTGTGTTTTGGCCGATTTGTAGTAAGGTGGGGAAGGAGGATAATGAAGATAAGTAGGGGTCCCTTTCAAGCATGATGTGGTCGAATTTCCATGCTTTTGGATCGATCCCGTCGTCGAGTTTTACGTTACTCCGGTTCCGATTAACAACGTAACTCCAATCCGTGTGTTCTTTTCTCCCAAGTATAATGATGCATGGCCATGCGAATTTGTATCGTCATGGATGTCGATTTTTATTGGAGCTTCTTCGATTGGAATATTTGATATCGTATCAGCTTCAACACTATCCTTTTGCCCTTATATCGCAACTCATACTCGTTACTCCTCCCACAATGTAAAATATCTCTATCAAACAACCATGAACGTCCCAAAAGTACATGACAAGCATCCATAGGAATTACATCACACAATACTTCATCACAATACAAACCCATAGTCAAACTGACGTGCACCTGTTTTGCAACCTTTACTTTACTCCCGTCATCGAGCCAATGCAAAGCATAAGGCCTTGTGATACGAAATTGACTAGTCCGAATGAAGAAGACGAAGTAAGGATCGACGTAAAAGGCCTTACAACATGCCATGCACGTACGACTATATTTTTAGGCGAGAAAACGGACACAAAACGAGAAGGACCAAGGTGCCCGATCTAAGTCGTGTCATGCTGTGCTGGAAAATGCCGAAGGCACTGCCCACCGAACCCGGCCGTGTCATCCGACACGGCCCGTGCCGCACTGTCCCGGACAAGCCAAAGTCATTGTCGGCCGAACCTGATACCGATCGATACCCAACAGTGATACCAATACAGGAACTGTTGTGAATCGTGGTTGTGTGAAGCGGAAGTATAAGTTCTCGAGCGGAAGCAAATAAACAGCAAGCAGTGGATTGTAAAAACGGACGGTACTTCGGTATTTCGATAACAATAATTTGGACGGCACTTCGGTACAGCAAAAATCGGACAGCACTTTGGTACAACGATAATTGGACAGCACTTCAGTACGGCACTTCGGTACAGCGGCAATTGGACAATACTTCAGTACGGTACTTCGGTACAACGAGAATCGATTGCACTTCGGTACAGCGAGAATCGATTGCACTTCGATACAACGAGAATCGATTGCACGTCGGTACAGCAACAATGAATTGTACTTCGGTACAGCAACAATGGACTGTATTTCGGTACAACAACAATGGATTGTACTTCGGTACAACAACAATAGATTGTATTATGGTACATCAACAATGGACACGAAAATGATGAGGGCACTTCAAACCCTTAGAATTAATCACTATAATCCCCTTAGAATCCTGTTCTAAAGAAACGTTTGGTATTATTCCAAGAACTCAAGTTTCTGGGATTAAGACTTAACAATTTTATGAACTAAATTTGTAAGAATGTACAAGTGAGAATTATAAGAATAATACTCAAGAAAATTCGAGCAGCAGCTCTGGACTCAAGCACAAGGCCGAAATATATTTTTGATTGCAAAAGTGATCTATTTGTTTCATTACCAAAAGGCCTCCTTTTTCTTTTTGGGAAAAGTCAATTGCATTAAATAAAAAAGATTGGCCAACAAGGCAGGCCAGTACCCAGCAACCAATACAGAAGGTGCACCAACAGCACGAAACAGAAAATAATAAAAGAGTTACAATGGAACTACCAAGCCACCTTCCAAATACGCCTAACAGCGACCGCAGATAATGAATGAGGCGGCCAACGCTGAGAGATAATATCACGAACAAGACCAATCCCCTGGAAGGTAACTGTGTGAGGATCACGACGCCTCTGACCGAATCTCTGCTCATTACGCTCCTGCTAGAGTAAGTAGACCAATGCTGCTAAAAAGATACGGTAAGCCACGTTAACCACATGCTTTCCTCTCCACCTCCTAGCCGCCCAAAGAATACCCGTACTCCACTCTGATTGAGTCCAGCAAAATTTAACCTCCCTCCTAGCAATAGAGATACACCTACTAGAGTAAGGGCACATGAAGAATAAGTGAGAATGAGACTCTAACGCCATCCCACAAAGGACACAAATACCATCTTCATGCTGCAGCCAAGGCTTATCCATAGTCGACAGACGCTCCTGAATAGCCAACCATAATATGAAGGAGTGCCTGGGAATCTTCCCGGGACCAAGAAGCAGAGGGGCCCACGGAACAGGAGGAGAATATGCTCTAAGGAAACAAAGAGCGGACGAGGAAGAATAGGAACCTGAGCTATGCGGTCTCCAAGAGATGCGATCCTGGCCTCCATAAATAGGAGGGAGGGCAGAAACAACCTGCTGGAACCCAGGACGGTCAACCACAGGCCAAACCCATTGACCATCAGAAATAACAGAGCCAAGATGGGCATGCACATCAATGCCAGTCCAAAGGGGCGGTCTAGGCAGAGAATGCCTAATCAAACCCATAGAGTGCCAAGGATCCGACCATAAATGGAAGGAAGCGCCATCACCAATAGAATACTGAAACGCTCACATGACAAGGGGACGCAACTTCAGCAGCTGTTTCCAATACCAAGAAGACGCAGTGGAGATAGGGATATCCCAAAAAGAACACTGCTGAACTCTATACGAACGAACCCAGCTAACCCAAACAGAACGAGAGGACCCAGCCGGGAGAGCCCAGATATGGCGGGTCATAAGGGCCTGATTCTGAACCCTCAGCGGAGTAATACCAAGGCCACCACACTCTACAGGCAAGCAAACCTTAGACCAAGCCACTTTAGCATGCCCAGAGTCACGAGAACCTTTCCATAGAAAACGCCTTAAACTCTTCTCAATAAGGGCAAGCACGCCCTTAGGCAGGATAAAAATACAGGCCCAATAAATGTGAAGAGCAGATAACACAAACCGAATAAGCTAACAACGACCGGCCATGGACAGAGATCTACAAGCCCAGACACCCACCCGACCATCAATCTTGTCAAGCAAAGGAGAGCACTGAGCCACCGTGAGCTTCGATGAAGATAATGGGACTCCCAAATACCTCACAGGGAGCTGGCCCATCTGAAATCCTAATAACTGCTCAACCTGAGCCCCCTGCTCCAAAGCACTCGCCGAGAGGAAAAAATTACTCTTCCCAGGGTTAGCACGCAGCCCCGAAAGAGAATCAAAGATGTCAATACTCCTCTTAAGAACACCAATCGAGACCTCGTCTGGATTACAGAAAAGGAGGAGATCATCAGCAAAGGCGAGCATGAAGGTACGGGTGGCCTCACATTTCTAGTGGTATCGAAACCCCGGGGTCTGAGCAATCTCACGAGTAATAATACCATGAAGCACCTCCATAACAATAACAAAGAGATAACGGGAGATGGGGTCTCCCTGCCGAAGACCCCTATGACCTCTAAAGATCCCCTCAGCATCACCATTCATGGACACCGAAAAGGCAGTAGTGGTGATGCACTCCCTGATCCAGGCAATGAACGACTGATGGAAACCCATACACTGCAGAGCAATCAGAACAAAATCCCACTCAACAGTGTCATAAGCTTTCATAAGGTCAACTTTAAACACACACCGTCTAGGCATCCGACTCTGCCCATAACCATGAAGAAGTTCCTGGGCAAGAAGGATATTATCACTAATCCTTCTCCCAGGAATAAAAGCAGTCTGAGCCGGGTCAATCAAGGCATCCAAGCTATCACGCATACGGTGAACAATAATTTCCGAAATAGCCTTATATAGTAAGATGCAACAAGAGATCGGTCTAAAATCCGACATGCTCCTAGGCAAGGCTACTTTCGGAACAAGAGAAATGATCGTAGAATTGATCTGCCTGACAAACTTCCCGGTAGCAAAGAAATGCATAATAGCAAACGAAATCTCACCCCCCACAATCGGCCAAGCCCGCCGGTAAAAAGCAGCATTAAAACCATCAGGGCTCGGGGCTTTGTCCTTATCAAACTCGAAGAACACAGACCGAACCTCATCGGCAGTAACAGGTCTAACCATGTGAACCGCATCAGCAGGAGAAAGAGAAGCCGAAATAAAAGGACTAACCTGGCTGAGCGACAAAGGCATAATCCGATTAGAGTAACCCAACAGTCTCTCATAGAACCCAACAACCTCGTTCTTAATAAGAGCAGGGTCCGACAGCTCAGTACCATCCACCGTATTAAGCCTATAGATACGAGATCTCACTCGCCTAGAAGCAATCCGCCGGAAGAAGAAGGTAGTACACTGATCCCCATCCTTCAGCCAAGCCAACTTGGCGCGCTGACTGAGCGAGTACTGTTCCTGAGCCACAGCAACCGAGAAAACCCACCGACAACATCTCTCCAACAATAAAACCGAATCGTCCATGGGATGGTCCCTGAGAATACTCTGAGAAGAAGATAGGAATGAAGTAGCAGCAGCGACATTCAATGCCAGATCGCCTTTCCTCTTCCTCATCGCGCGAAAAACTAGCTTAAGGGCGTCCAACTTACGACAAATCGCAAAAAACGGGGCCCCAACAATATGGTGACGCCAAATGTCCCAAACCGCCGGGAGGAAATCCTCAGAGTCAGCCAGGAAATTATCAAATCTGAACATTTTACCTCTGCAGCGAGGCAAACTATCAAGACTCAGAATAAGGGGGCTATGATCAGAGGTCTGCGACAGATCACAAGAGTAAGTACGATCAGCATGATCAATAAACCACTGCGAGTTACCCAATACCCTATCAAGGCGTTTCCATAAAGATCGAGGAGACATGCTCTTGTTATGCCAGGAGAACCAAGAGCCTACCATCGGAAGAGTCTCAAAATCTGCACGCCTACAAAGCTCTCTGGACTCCACTAGGGGGGATCATCGTCAGAGTGAGGAGCTTCCCCCCCCCCCCAAGATCTCACTAGTGTCCAGAACAGCATTAAAATCACCCATAATGACCCAAGGCTCAGCAGCATGTAGAACTGAGAAATCAGTGAGGTACTGCCACAACAGCCGCCTCTCAATAAGATCATTAGATCCATAAGCAAAGGTAACCAAAAACCAGGACGAGTCGAGCAACAGAGTAATACGACAATGAATAAACTGTGACTCCAATGCAATAATATCAGCAAACACAGAACCAGGATCCCAACCAATCCAGATCCTCTTCCCAGGCCCACAACCGTAATCAGAGAACCACTTCCAAGAGCCAGAAATAAATGAAGAAACACGCCCAAAGTTACCAACCGAGACATGCGTCTCAAGAAGAGCAATACAACAAAGATTAAATGAACTAATTACCTCCCGGACCGAGATCTGATGCTCAGTCCGGTTAAGTCCACGAACATTCCACACAGCAATAGGGATCATTTAACAACATCGACACAGGCTGCATCAATAATAGGGCCCAAAGGAGAAGAAGTAGAACAAAGCGACGTGCTGACAAACTCAGGAATGTCAACCTCAATATCATCGGCGATACCAGAAGGAGCCGCAAACCTGTTGTGAGACGGCTCATACATACCAGCAGAAGCCCTCCTAGGCGACACGATAGGAGAGCTAGTAGTAACCAAGGAGAAAGTGGAGACACTACTCAACGGGCCCCCAGCTAACACCACACCGGCCCCGGAGGCCGACAACGAGGCCAACCCCGGTGGCGACCCCCAACCGAACTGCACCCAACGAGGATCCCGGACCATGCACGCCTGAGGGAGCAGGCTTAGTGATACGAATTACGTAATAAGATGAACGTAAATTCGCCGGAAAATGCAGCGGATATATTTTGTTACCTCACAACACTCGTATATGTGTAACACTCGTAAGATATAACCGAAAGTAGGGCAATTCGGCTTACATAAACAAGAACAATATGAATGATTTATCAAACTAGACCTATAGTTTGATAAGATAATCTTTTCTCAAGACCTATTGAGAATCGATTCGATTAAAACTTCAGCAGCGTCGAATTATAACCAAGGTTTCGATGAATAGCATTCACCAAGAAAACACAAGTGTATTCTTATTTCTTCAACATACAATATCCAAAATGAAAGCATCAACAAGACTACTTATAGCATGGTAGTCTTCTTAGCAACTAAGGAATCAAACAAGATCACATGATCTTGAAATGAAAAACAAAACACAAGATAAAATACAAGGGAATCAAATCAAAGGGAGGGGGAATCACACAACAAAATGAATATAAGACACCCCACATAACATGCAAGTCTAATCATGACATGTGAGGGGAAGAAAAACAACAAAAAATAAAAAAAAATCAGCAATAATGGCATTTGCTGGTCTGCCGGACACGGCCCGTGCCGATCGACACGGCCCGTGCCGATCGGCACGGTCGCGGCGCGCATTTGGCCGGCAGGGACTCGACCGTGTCGCCTGGCACGGTCGGGTTGGTCGGACAGCGGGAATTGCACTATCCGGAAGAGTGTGACTCGGTCGTGTCGCCTGGCACGGTCGGGTTGTGTCGGCACGGGCCGTGTCGGACGACACGGTCGGGTTCGGTCGGCAGCGAGATTTCATTATCCAGGACACCTCGGCACGGGCCGTGTCGGATGACACGGCCGGATTCGCTCGGCAGTGATCGTGATTCCGAGCAATGATCGGCGATTCGGCAGTGGTGGTCGGCGGTGATCGGCGATTCGGCAGGTGGTGAATTTTCCGGCCGGTGGTGATTTTTCCGGCAGTTCGTCCATTTTCCGGTCGATTGTCGACCTTCCGGCATAGCATGACACGGGCCGTGTTATATGACACGGCTGAGACCGAGACTCCACGTCTTATGTCTGTTTTCTCGCCTAAATACGTAGTAGCCCGTGCATGGCGTGTAGTAAGGTCATTTATATCGATCCTTACTTCGTCTTCTTCGTTCATATCAAATGATTCCGTATCATCTCCTCCTCCTTTAAAAGGAATTGTCCTCAATTCCGAAATTCCGTCATCATCGACGTAAGGTGAGAGGTCCCCAACATTAAAGGTTGCATGAATCCCATAATCTTCCGGAAGTTCTAATTTGTATGCGTTGTCGTTCACTTTCGCGATTACTTTAAACGGTCCCTCCGCTCGTGGCATTAATTTGTTCTTACGTTTATTTGGAAATCGCTCTTTTCTTAAATGCAACCAAACCAAATCACCAACTTCGAACAATCTCGGCCTTCTTTGTTTGTTCGACTTTCTTTTGTAAGCCTCGTTTATTTCCTTGATTCGATTACGTACTTGCTCGTGTAATTTCATCATCGATTTCAATTTTGATTCCGCATCCTTGTGCACTAACTCGTCACTTGGCAATGGAATTAGATCTAACGGCATGTACGGGTTTAGTCCGTAAACTACTTCGAACGGAGAGTGTGCCGTGGCATGATGATACGAATTATCCGGGGAGAGGTGGATACGTATCGGTCGGAGTATATGTAAGTGTATGATAGCGGAAGGCTTTTACGAATATGGAGTTTTTCGGATGTATTTTGTATGTGAATAATATCGGATATAACAATAAAAAATATCGAACAAGAAGATGATACGAATTACGTACGTAATGCGTATGAAATACAACGGAAGATTATTATGTCTTGACGATTATCAAAGTGTCACTCGAAAATACAAGGGTGGCGAACTTAAATGGATTTCGGTGAGGTAGTAGTGTATACGGATTTGGATGTGTTTTATCGAACTAGACCTATAACTCGATAAAAGTAATCTCTTCCCAAGACCTATTGGGAATTGATCAAGTTAAAATCTCGAGACGCGTCGAAATAATAACCAAGGTTTTGTTGAACTCGTTCAACATATATTTCAAAGAAATACAAGGTTTTTTTTACTTTCAAGATTCAAGATGATTTACAATACAACGAGCACTACTATATATAGTAGTCTCCAACCGTAAGAAAATACAACAAAACGAGAAAACGAAGCTTCCTAGCAACACACCAATCGGCCGAAATACTTGATGAAAATCTTCCTCAAATCTCATGCTTTGGATCGATTTTGTGGGGAAGGAGAAAATATGGTGAATCTTGGTTTTATTAGGTGATGGTGACTTGTTGAAGGTCTAAGGTGATGGTGACTTGATGAAAGTCTTTCTCAAGGTATAATATGGCCGATTTTGTGGAGAGATTGTGAGGATTTATGTGGTGATATGGTATCAAGTATTTTGGAATTACTATGGTGATCATGACATGAAGGAAAGTGACATGAAGGAGATATTTGATGAAAGTCTTCATCAAATCTTTATGCTAGGGCCGATTTTTATTATGGTGGGGAAGAGAAAATATCTTCATGCATCTTGACAAATCATGAGTCCCTTTCAAGCATGATATGGCGAATTTCATGCTTTGGACCGATTCCGTCGTCGAGTTTTACGTTACTCCAATTCCGATTAACAACGTAACTCCAATCTGCGTATTCTTTTCTCCCAAGAATAATGATGCATGACCATGCGAATTTGTATCGTCGTGGATGTCGATTTTTATTGGGCTTCTTCGATTTAGATATCGTATCAAGTCTTGAAACTAGAAGAGACAAAAATCTTCATGATCTTGGACCAAATATGATGCTGTCGGTTTTGTCATTTCAGGGATCCAATGAGTCCGAATTTGGTCCTATGGTCTCATAAGATTTGTAGCTCTCTTTCTTAGCTTTCCATGGCCACTTGAATCACCTGAATCGGATTTCGGACGAAAGTTATGGACAAAATACTAAAGCGCTCAAGTAAGTCGTCGCGCGAGAATTGGTAATTTGTCCATGTATTTTGCATGAGGATTTTATGTATGCCTGCGACTCAACCAAGCTTGGTCGGATAATCTTCTTTTTTGTATTTGATGATGTTGACCGATTCGTATCATACCCTCTCTCTTTAAAGGGAATTGTCCTCAATTCCGAACTCCCTTCGTCACCAAGATAATTAACTAAAGCCTCTAAGTATTTGATCTCGAAGATGTCGCAGATCGTACATGACCCAAAATATTGATACGATAGTTAGTGTGGCCCCCTAGAGAATCAACAACAAAATAACTATCATTATTAATAAAATAATAATAATTACTCCGAGTAATACCGATATCATGACATGAGTGGATATCTGAAATGGGGCCTTGCAGTTAACTCCACATCGGGTTCCTCCTCCAGTGGAAACACTGATTTCTTGGGTTCATCATCAAAAATGGAAAACACAGAATTTATTACGGTGGGAACCATAGGATTTATTACGGATTCCTCTTCATCAATTGGTTCCTCATCAAATGCTGGCGGTCCGTCATAATCTAACCAACACTCCGTTTCAATATTGCTGGGCTCCTCCAATAATGTCTCATCAAAAATTAATCCACTAGGCTCGTTTCGTACCGCAACAAAGTCATACGACCCACTTTGCTCCGATAGGGCAGCTCGACTCCAACCATCGTCTTCTTTGTCATCAAAAAATGCCGCAGGAAATTCTGTCATATCAAAGTCGTCAGTGACAAAGAGTTCATTTTCAATATTAGCCGTTTCAGAAAGCATAAGGCCGTGATCTTGATTCGCGTTACTAAAATAATTTGGTCCGTTTTGGTCAATTTGGCCAACACAACCAACTAGCCCATGATCAAAGTAGCAAGATCTAGGTTCGTCGACTAGGGAGACACGGCTCAACTCATCTTCTTCGTTGAATTGCTCCGTTGAAAACTCTGTCTCGTCTACTTCATTGAAAATGGTGGTAGGGACATCGTCTTCGTCAAAAAAAACTTCGCTGGAAATTCTTCGATGAAAAAAAAATCTTTGATCAAAGGTTGGCGGCGGGGCGTCGAAGGATTGGTGGTGGGGAAACAACGACTGGTGGTAAGATGTGGCTTTGAACCTTCGCTTGAAATATTTTCTGAATTTTTGCCAATCTGTAATTTTAGGCTTACGTTGTTGTGAACGAGACTGTTTCAATTTTTGCCACTGTAAAGGCGGCGCTACCGCGAGGCGCTTTGTCACCAGTGGCCAGCGGTTGATCGGGGCAGCCTTGAAGTCCGAGTGCTCCTCACAAGCATGTAGCCAATCTATGCACGTATCTGGATTACTATCTCCGTGAAATTCCGGTATGCTGCGGAATTTGGCCAAGAAATCAATATCGTTGGCATCGTCTCTGCGTCTTTCTTGCATACGTTGCTCCGGTAAGCCGTTTAGTGCGTCACGGAGTTTCATCAAGAAATCGAGCTCGGAGAAATTCATAACAAGAATCAAGAGATAGTTCTTGATACGAAATTGGACAGAAAATTTGCCAAGAAATCCGTGAAGGATGAACCAAGAAGATGATCAAAGAATCTGATCTCCACCGTTCAGACTGTAGTTCAATGAGTTGGATTACCTTTGTCAAAATTTCGTGATGATCCAACGGTCGAATCCACGGGAAACTTTGTTTTCTTCCGACTGCGCTAATCTGCAAATGTTATGCGAAAATTCTTCTAACCGTGAAGAACAACCCAAGAAGGTTTCAACAAAAAAAAAAAATTCGGTGAATATAGTTGATCGCCCAAGGAGATGACCTTGGGCTCCGATACCACTTATGATACGAATTATCCGGGGAGAGGTGGATACGTATCGGTTGGAGTATATGTAAGTGTATGATAGCGGAAGGCTTTTACGAATATGGAGTTTTTCGGATGTATTTTGTATGTGAATAATATCGGATATAACAATAAAAAATATCGAACAAGAAGATGATACGAATTACGTACGTAATGCGTATGAAATACAACGGAAGATTATTATGTCTTGACGATTATCAAAGTGTCACTCGAAAATACAAGGGGTGGCCGAACTTAAATGGATTTCGGCCGTGAGGTAGTAGTGTATACGGATTTGGATGTGTTTTATCGAACTAGACCTATAACTCGATAAAAGTAATCTCTTCCCAAGACCTATTGGGAATTGATCAAGTTAAAATCTCGAGACGCGTCGAAATAATAACCAAGGTTTTGTTGAACTCGTTCAACATATATTTCAAAGAAATACAAGGTTTTTTTTACTTTCAAGATTCAAGATGATTTACAATACAACGAGCACTACTATATATAGTAGTCTCCAACCGTAAGAAAATACAACAAAACGAGAAAACGAAGCTTCCTAGCAACACACCAATCGGCGAAATACTTGATGAAAATCTTCCTCAAATCTCATGCTTTGGATCGATTTTGTGGGGAAGGAGAAAATATGGTGAATCTTGGTTTTATTAGGTGATGGTGACTTGTTGAAGGTCTAAGGTGATGGTGACTTGATGAAAGTCTTTCTCAAGGTATAATATGGCCGATTTTGTGGAGAGATTGTGAGGATTTATGTGGTGATATGGTATCAAGTATTTTGGAATTACTATGGTGATCATGACATGAAGGAAAGTGACATGAAGGAGATATTTGATGAAAGTCTTCATCAAATCTTTATGCTAGGGCCGATTTTTATTATGGTGGGGAAGAGAAAATATCTTCATGCATCTTGACAAATCATGAGTCCCTTTCAAGCATGATATGGCGAATTTCATGCTTTCGGACCGATTCCGTCGAGTTTTACGTTACTCCAATTCCGATTAACAACGTAACTCCAATGCGTATTCTTTTCTCCCAAGAATAATGATGCATGACCATGCGAATTTGTATCGTCGTGGATGTCGATTTTTATTGGGCTTCTTCGATTTAGATATCGTATCAAGTCTTGAAACTAGAAGAGACAAAAATCTTCATGATCTTGGACCAAATATGATGCTGTCGGTTTTGTCATTTCAGGGATCCAATGAGTCCGAATTTGGTCCTATGGTCTCATAAGATTTGTAGCTCTCTTTCTTAGCTTTCCATGGCCACTTGAATCACCTGAATCGGATTTCGGACGAGAAAGTTATGGACAAAATACTAAAACTGCTACGAAGTCGTCGTGCGCGCGAGAATTGGTAATTTGTCCATGTATTTTGCATGAGGATTTTATGTATGCCTGCGACTCAACCAAGCTTGGTCGGATAATCTTCTTTTTTATATTTGATGATGTTGACCGATTCGTATCACATGAGTAGGAGAACGATTATAAGCGAACTCCGCATGTGCAAGTTTTAAGTCCCAATCCTTCTGGGTCTTGCTCACAAGACCACGTAGTAATGTGCCCAACGTTCGATTGGTCACTTCGGTTTGACCGTCCGTTTGTGGATGATGTGACGTGCTAAATAGTAGTTTGGTTCCCACCTTTCTCCACAAGGTGTTCCAAAAATAACTAAGGAATTTTGAGTCCCGATCCGAAACAATCGTTTTTGGAACCCCATGCAATCGTACGATTTCTCGGAAATACAAATCGGCGACGTTACTCGCGTCGTCTGTCTTGTGGCAAGCCACAAAGTGAGCCATCTTCGAAAATCGGTCTACGACAACCATAATAGCATCTCTCCCTCGTTGAGTACGAGGCAAAGCAACAATAAAATCCATTGAGACATCTTCCCACGGTCTTTCGGAATCGGCAAAGGCATGTATGCTCAGTTTGAATGAGCTTTTAGCAATATGGCATGTCACACACTTATTAATTATGTCGTGTACATTCACTTGCATCTTCGCCAATGAAAATGCTCTTTAAGGACCTCCAACGCTTTGGCGAACCAAAATGACCGCCAAGCCTCCACCGTGAGCTTCGAACTAATAATTCCCGAATCGGGTGTTTGGGTAAACATAGGCGATTCTCTTTGAAAAGGAATCCTTCTTGCAACGTAAACTCTCCAAACGGACCGGATTTACACCGAATGAAAACCTCACCAAAATCCACATCCCCATCATAATACTCCTTCAATGCTTCAACCCAAGCAACCGAAAGTCAAGAGTAGAGATCAAGGCAAACCGTCTAGACAAAGCATACGCCACAACGTTGCTCTTGCCATCTTTGTACTTCGATGAAAAGTGGAATGATTGCAAGAATTCCACCCATTTAGCATGTCTCGGACTCAACTTTAGTTGGCCGTTGATATATTTCAAGGACTCATGATCCGAATGTAGGATGAAATGTTTCGGCCGAAGGTAATGGCTCCAATGATCAAGAGCTCTCACAATGGCATAGAACTCCTTGTCATAAGTACAATAGTTGAGTCGAGCCCCACCCAATTTCTCCGAAAAGTAGGCAATTGGTCGCCTCCCTTGGACGAGGACCGCCCCAATACCCACTCCACTTGCGTCACATTCTACCTCGAAAGGTTGTGAAAAGTCGGGTAAAGCCAAGATAGGTGCTTCACACATTTTCGCCTTCAATTTTTCAAACGCCCCTTGGGTAGCCCCGTTCCACATAAACGGTCCCTTTTTCAAGCATTCCGTTATCGGACTAGAAATGGTACTAAAGTCTCGTATGAACCTCCGATAAAATGAAGAAAGTCCGTGAAAGGATCGGACTTCCGTGATGGTTTTAGGCGTAGGCCAAGATTTAATCGCCTCGATCTTGGTTTGATCAACCGACACTCCTTCTTTAGAAACGATGTAGCCAAGAAAGGCTACACTCTCGACTAGAAACGAACACTTCTCCTTTTTCCCATAAAGTTTTTGATCCCTAAGGATCTCAAAGACTTTCCTCAAGTGCCAGTATGCTCTTGCAATGATCGACTATAAATTAAGATGTCGTCCAAGTATACGACGACAAATTTTCCCAAAAATGGCTTAAGTACCTCATTCATTAATCGCATGAAAGTACTTGGCGCATTTGTAAGGCCAAAGGGCATGACGAGCCATTCATATAATCCATGTTTTGTCTTGAAAGCCGTTTTCCATTCATCTCCTTCCGCATGCGAATTTGATGATAGCCGCTCCTCAAATCAACCTTGAAAAAATCACCGAACCATGCAACTCGTCAACATATCATCAAGTCTCGGAATTGGGAACCGATATTTGATGGTTATGTTGTTCACGGCTCTACTATCTATACACATCCGCCATGACCCATCCTTCTTTGGAACAAGTAAAACCGAACCGCACAAGGGCTCAAACTTTCTCGAACGTACCCGCGGTTCATTAGTTCCTCGATTTGCTTTTGCAACTCCTTTGTCTCCTCGGGGTTACATCGATAGGCGGCCTTGTTAGGGAGTGATGCACCGGTACAAGGTCGACTTGGTGTTCAATCCCACGTAAGGGTGGCAAACCCGCGGTAAGTCTTCCGGAAGACATCCGCAAATTCTTGTAGCAAGGTATCGATATCTCTCTTGCCTTGCACAATCACGTCAACATCTCGTGTTTCTTTAATCATCAATAAATACACGCTCGCCATCGTCAATAGCGTGTCTCACCTCTTTCTCACTAGCAAACATGTTAAGCTTTGGTTTCTCCATTTGATTAGAACTCATCGATCGAATGGCTTGGGGTGCCATCGGTTTAAGCACAATCTTCTTGCCTTTATCTCGTAATTCATATTCGTTACTCCTTCCTCGATGCAAAACATCTCGGTCGAACATCCATGGTCGTCCCAAAAGTACGTGGCATGCGTCCATCGGGAGTACGTCACATAACACATCGTCTCCATATGATCCCATGGTTAAGTTGACCGTACTTGTCTCGTCACCTTCACTTTGCTTCCATCATCGAGCCAATGTAAAGCATACGGTCTTGGGTGAGCCGTAGTAGTTAGCCCGAGCTTGGTGACCATCTCGTTTGATGCTACATTCGTGCAACTCCCTCCGTCTATTATCAAGCTACACCACTTTTCTCCGACTTTGCATTTGGAATGAAAGATTTGGTCTCTTTGCTCCGTATCACTTGGAACGATTTTGGTATGTAGTGCTCGAAGCACTAGAGTAGTATCATATTCCGGAGCGTCATAAGTCTCGCAATCCTCATTCTCTTCCTCGGCCTCCATGTTAAATACGTCACCAAGGCCTTCCTTCTCGTCCTCGACCAAAAGTTCGTCTCGGACCGCAAGAGCTTCTCTTAGTGTCACCACCTGTTTGTTCGGACATGCATTTTGGTAATGGCCGAATCCTTGACACTTGAAACATCGTACCTTCGCCAAACTTGTTTCTTTGGGTACGTAGGGAGTCTTAGGTGCCGTGACAGTGACATGACTTGGTGTGGTGCTTTTAGCACCCGAACTCGAACCGGCACTTGGATTCCCGAATTTGGAAGGAAATTCGGGTCTTGAAAACTTCAATTTATTTTGGGCTTCTATCTTTATGCATAGTCCACATAAAGTATCGAAATCTTCATATGGATATAACTCCACCGTGTTGGCTATGTTTTTATTTAAGCCACGTAAAAAACGGGACATCTTTTGTTCTTCGTTTTCTTCTAGTTCTCCCATCAAGACCAAACTTTCGAACTCTTCAATATATTCACCGACACTTAGTTTGCCTTGCATGAAGTCGGCAATCTTCCGGTATAAGGTTAACCGGTGTGATGATGGCACATACCTCTTACGAAGTTTTCTTTTAAAAAATCCCACGAACGGATTTTTGCTTTTCCCTCCCGAGTTCTTCGCGTCTTTACTCCTTCGAACCAAAGAGAAGCACCCTTCCCTAACTTGAGAATTGCATATTTGCAACGTTTCTCGTCGTTAAGGTCTTTGAATTCGAACATGCGTTCAATTTTCCGTTCCCACTCCAAATAAGCTTTGGGATCGGTACCTCCAACGAACTCCGGAAGTTCGTCTACTTTAAACTCATCCGCATGGTGTATTTGACGTGCGTCATCCCCGCGTCTTGCTTGCATACGTGGTTCCGGTAGACCGCTTAGTGCGTCCCGGAGTTTCATCAAGAAATCGGGATCGGAGAAATTCATAACAAGAATCAAGAGATAGTTTTGAACAAGAAATCTTCAATAAAATTGCCAAGGAAATAGCCTTGGGCTCCGATACCACTAATGATACGAATTACGTAATAAGATGAACGTAAATTCGCCGGAAAATGCAGCGGATATATTTTGTTACCTCACAACACTCGTATATGTGTAACACTCGTAAGATCTAACCGAAAGTAGGGCAATTCGGCTTAGATAAACAAGAACAATATGAATGATTTATCAAACTAGACCTATAGTTTGATAAGATAATCTTTTCTCAAGACCTATTGAGAATCGATTCGATTAAAACTCGAAAACGCGTCGAATTATAACCAAGGTTTCGATGAAAAGCATTCACCAAGAAAACACAAGTGTATTCTTATTTCTTCAACATACAATATCCAAAATGAAAGCATCAACAAGACTACTTATAGCATGGTAGTCTTCTTAGCAACTAAGGAATCAAACAAGATCACATGATCTTGAAATGAAAAACAAAACACAAGATAAAATACAAGGGAATCAAATCAAAGGGAGGGGGAATCACACAACAAAATGAATATAAGACACCCCACATAACATGCAAGTCTAATCATAACATGTGAGGGGAAGAAAAACAACAAAAAATAAAAAAAATCAGCAATAATGGCATTTCTTTGATCTGCCGACACGGACACGGCCGTGCGATCGGCACGGCGCGCATCTGGCCGGCAGGGACTCGACCGTGTCGCCTGGCACGGTCGGGTTGGTCGGACAGTGGGAATTGCACTATCCGGAAGAGTGTGACTCGGCCGTGTCGCCTGGCACGGTCGGGTTGTGTCGGCACGGGCCGTGTCGGACGACACGGTCGGGTTCGGTCGGCAGCGAGATTTCATTATCCAGGACACCTCGGCACGGGCCGTTTCGGATGACACGGCCGGATTCGCTCAGCGTGATCGGCGATTCCAGCAGTAATGATCGCCGGCGATTCCGGCAGGTGGTGGTCGGCAGTGATCGGCCAGTTCCGGCAGGTGGTGAATTTTCCGGCCGGTGGTGATTTTTCCGGCAGTTCGTCCATTTTCCGGTCGATTGTCGACCTTCCGGCATAGCATGACACGGGCCGTGTTATATGACACGGCTGAGACCGAGACTCCACGTCTTATGTCCGTTTTCTCGCCTAAATACGTAGTAGCCCGTGCATGGCGTGTAGTAAGGTCATTTATATCGATCCTTACTTCGTCTTCTTCGTTCATATCAAATGATTCCGTATCACTTAGCCACATAAATACGAGCCTGCTTAACCTGCTTCTGAACCGAAGGCTTAGAAGTGCTCGGGCAAACCTGATCACGATGCCCGAAAACTCTACAAACACCACACCGATGTGGTAACCATTCATACTCGACATGGATCCTCCTAACAGAAGGACAATCACCATCAGATGGAAGAACCATAAGGAACGAGCGAATCGGGCTAGTATCAGCGTCTAACATGACGCAAACTCTACCATAATCCACTTTCAAACAGTTTCTGGTGAATACGTCAGCAAAAAGAGGCTCCCCTATAGCACTAGCAGTGACACTGAGCCCCTCGTTAGTCCAATACTCAAGAGGGACGTTGCGAAGTTTCACCCAAACAGGGACATGTTTAGGTTGAACCTTCGTAAGAGACATACCAGGCTTCCACCGGGTAAGGAGAATGGACTGGCCCTGAATTAGCCAAGGCCCTCCCTCAAATGCCTCAGACATAACCTGCTCACTTTCAAACTTAAAGAAATAAAATCCACCTTCGGAGGAGAACACCTCCTTAAGACCCTTCCACGCTAACATAAAGAAATTCTTGATCAAATTGAGAGACGGAGCTTTCCCCAGAAAATAACCAACTAAAGTGAATTGCCACCTCTTAGCACCTTCAAACCCAATACTAACAGACGGTTTCACAACCACCTCGCCATTTTGAAATTCAGGTTTAACAAACTTAAGCCCCCTAAATTTACCAAAAATATTGGATTTAATTCCATTAGGGGCCGCCTGGCCCAAAGATACTGGAGTATGAATTGTACCAAAATTCAAAGTAACAGTAGATTTTTCTTTATCAACAGGATTAGCAACAATTTTACAAGGCAAATCCATAATATCCCCAATACTACATGAATCATCACAAACAGTACCAACAGTCTTAGAATTATCCAAGGAGTTAATCAAAGAGCAGGGGTACGCCTCAATAGGATTACTAATATCCTTAACTGAATTGGGAATCTGCACATGGTCAGTAAGAACAGAGGCATCAATATGAGAATTCCCACAATTGGCCTGATACAAATTACGTATGTAAGTGTACGTAAAGCGTATAAAATATAACAGAAGATTATCACGTTTTTACAAGTATCAAAGTATCAACCAAAAATAAAAGGTGGTGGCCGAAATTATATGGTTTTCGGCCGTGAGGTAGGATAGTGTTTGGATTTGAATGTGTTTTATCGAATTAGACCTATAACTCGATAAAGATAATCTCTCCTCAAGACCTATTGAGAATTGATCAAGTTATAATTCGAGACGCGTCGAAATAATAACCAAGGTTTTGTTGAACTCGTTCAATGTATATTTCAAGAGAAATACAATGTTATTAATTTTCCAGATGATTACAATCACAACATGAACTACTATATATAGTAGTATACAACCATAAGGAAATACAACAAAACAAAAAAAAATGAAACTTCCTAGCATTTCGGCCGAACCAACCAAGGGTGTGGGGGAGGAGATCATGAAGATTTTGGACAAGATATGATATCAAATCTTCATGTATCTTGGACTTATTAGGGGTGATTTTGACATGAAGAAAAAAGGCTTGATGAAAGTCTTCACCAAGGGACATGTTTCGACCGATTTCAAGGATGTGGGGAGGAGGAGATCTTCAAGATTTGTGTAAGATATGAAGACACATGAGTCCCTTTCAAGCATGCCTTGGCCGAAAATTCAAAAGGGTGGGGAAGGAGAAGATTTTGGACAAGATATAGTTTTGATAAAGTCTTCAAGCATCTTGGACTAAATCAGTAATCCCCATGATTTGGACCGATTTCGCCGTTATGTTTTACGTTACTCAGCCCGATTAATAACGTAACTCCACCCGCGTGTTCTTCTCTCCCAAGTATGATGATGCGTGGGCGTGTAACTTTGTATCGTCGTTGATGTCGATTTTTATTGACTCCTCTTCGATTGGAATAATTGATATTGTATCAATAGTGTATGGATTTGAATGTGTTTTATCGAATTAGACCTATAACTCGATAAAGATAACCTCTCCTCAAGACCTATTGAGAATTGATCAAGTTATAATTCGAGACGCGTCGAAATAATAACCAAGGTTTTGTTGAACTCGTTCAACGTATATTTCAAGAGAAATACAATGTTATTAATTTTCAAGATGATTACAATCACAACATGAACTACTATATATAGTAGTATACAACCATAAGGAAATACAACAAAACAAAAAAAAATGAAACTTCCTAGCATTTCGGCCGAACCAACCAAGGGTGTGGGGGAGGAGATCATGAAGATTTTGGACAAGATATGATATCAAATCTTCATGTATCTTGGACTTATTAGGGGTGATTTTGACATGAAGAAAAAAGGCTTGATGAAAGTCTTCACCAAGGGACATGTTTCGACCGATTTCAAGGATGTGGGGAGGAGGAGATCTTCAAGATTTGTGTAAGATATGAAGACACATGAGTCCCTTTCAAGCATGCCTTGGCCGAAAATTCAAAAGGGTGGGGAAGGAGAAGATTTTGGACAAGATATAGTTTTGATAAAGTCTTCAAGCATCTTGGACTAAATCAGCCGAATCCCCCATGATTTGGACCGATTTCGTCGTTATGTTTTACGTTACTCCAGTTCCGATTAATAACGTAACTCCAATTCGCGTGTTCTTCTCGCCCAAGTATGATGATGCGTGGGCGTGTAACTTTGTATCGTCGTTGATGTCGATTTTTATTGACTCCTCTTCGATTGGAATAATTGATATTGTATCAATAGTGTATGGATTTGAATGTGTTTTATCGAATTAGACCTATAACTCGATAAAGATAACCTCTCCTCAAGACCTATTGAGAATTGATCAAGTTATAATTCGAGACGCGTCGAAATAATAACCAAGGTTTTGTTGAACTCGTTCAACGTATATTTCAAGAGAAATACAATGTTATTAATTTTCAAGATGATTACAATCACAACATGAACTACTATATATAGTAGTATACAACCATAAGGAAATACAACAAAACAAAAAAAAAATGAAACTTCCTAGCATTTCGGCCGAACCAACCAAGGGTGTGGGGGAGGAGATCATGAAGATTTTGGACAAGATATGATATCAAATCTTCATGTATCTTGGACTTATTAGGGGTGATTTTGACATGAAGAAAAAAGGCTTGATGAAAGTCTTCACCAAGGGACATGTTTCAGCCGATTTCAAGGATGTGGGGAGGAGGAGATCTTCAAGATTTTGTGTAAGATATGAAGACACATGAGTCCCTTTCAAGCATGCCTTGGCCGAAAATTCAAAAGGGTGGGGAAGGAGAAGATTTTGGACAAGATATAGTTTTGATAAAGTCTTCAAGCATCTTGGACTAAATCAGCCGAATCCCCCATGATTTGGACCGATTTCGTCGTTATGTTTTACGTTACTCCAGTTCCGATTAATAACGTAACTCCAATTCGCGTGTTCTTCTCGCCCAAGTATGATGATGCGTGGGCGTGTAACTTTGTATCGTCATTGATGTCGATTTTTATTGACTCCTCTTCGATTGGAATAGTTGATATCGTATCATTTCCTCCCTCTTTGAATGGAATTGACCACAATTCCGTAATGCCATCGTCGTCAAGGTAAGGCGAGAGATCGCCTACGTTGAAAGTTGCGTGTACTCCGTATTCGCCCGGAAGTTCTACTTTGTAAGCGTTGTCATTCACCTTTCCCACAATTTTGTACGGACCTTCGGCTCTCGGCATTAATTTGTTCTTGCGTTTGTGTGGGAATCGTTCTTTCCTCAAATGTACCCAGACTAAGTCGCCAACATCAAATAGTCTTGACTTTTTATTTTTGTTCGACTTCCGTTTGTAAATTTCATTTACTTCTTTAATTCGATCTCGTACCTTTTCATGTAACTTCATCATTGACTTGAGTTTTGATTCTGCGTTTTTGTGAACCAATTCGTCGCTCGGTAAGGGAATCAAATCCAATGGCATGTGTGGATTTATTCCGTACACTACTTCAAAAGGTGAATGGGCCATGGCGAAACCGGGTGATCGGTTGTATGCGAATTCCGCATGTGCAAGTTTAACGTCCCAATCTTTTTGTGTTTTGTTCACCAACCCTCGCAATAATGCTCCCAAGGTTCGATTAGTTACTTCGGTTTGGCCATCGGTTTGTGGGTGATGTGAAGTACTGAATAGAAGTTTAGTTCCCACCTTTCTCCATAAAGTATTCCAAAAGTAACTCAGGAATTTAGAATCTCGATCTGACACGATAGTTTTTGGAACTCCGTGTAAACGAACTACTTCTCGGAAATATAAGTCCGCCACATTGCTTGCATCATCGGTTTTGTGACATGCTATAAAGTGAGCCATTTTTGAAAAACGGTCGACGACAACCATGATCGAGTCTTTGCCCCGTTGAGTACGAGGTAAAGCAACAATAAAATCCATCGAGACATCCTCCCACGGTCGCAACGGTATTGGCAACGGCCTGTAGGTACTTGGCTTGAACGAACTTTTCATCATGTGACAAGTGACTCATTTACTCATGATCGTGCTTACGTCACCATACATCTTTGGCCAAAAGAAATGCTCCTTTAGAACTTCTACGGTTTTAGCCGAACCGAAATGACCGGCTAGTCCTCCTCCGTGCGCCTCCCGAACTAGTAATTCCCGAATCGTATGCTTCGGCACACATAGTTTATTACCCTTGAAAAGAAAGCCATCCTGTAAAATAAATTCTTCGTACGGACCTGTTTTACAACGGGTAAAAATTTCTCCGAAATTCAAATCGTCAAGGTAATGATTTTTCAAAGTCTCGAACCCCAACAAACGAACGTCTAGAATAGAAAGTAAGGCATACCATCTGGATAGTGCATCCGCCACTATATTACTCTTATCGTCTTTGTACTTGGACGAAAAGTGAAAAGATTGCAAAAACTCCACCCATTTTGCATGTCTTGGACTTAGCTTGTTTTGCTCGTTAATATATTTCAACGACTCGTTATCCGAATGTAGTACGAAATGTTTCGAACGTAAATAGTGACTCCAATGATCTAGTGCTCTCACGATAGCGTAGAACTCTTTGTTGTAAGTACAATAATTAACTCGAGCACCACTCAATTTTTCTGAAAAGTAGGCGATGGGGCGGCCTCCTTGAATAAGGACTGCCCCGATTCCAACTCCACTAGCGTCGCATTCCACCTCAAATGGTTGTGAAAAATCGGATAACGTCAAAATCGGTGCTTCACATAACTTTTCTTTTAATTTTTCAAAAGCCTTTTGGGCAGCCTCATTCCATGCAAATGTACCTTTTTTAAGACACTCCGTGATCGGACTGGAGATGCTACTAAAGTCCCGTATGAATCGTCGGTAAAAAGAAGCGAGGCCATGAAATGATCGTACCTCCGTGATAGTTTTTGGTGTCGGCCAAGACTTGATTGCCGTGATTTTCTCTTGATCCACCGAAACTCCTTCTTTAGACACGACATAGCCGAGAAAGACAAGACTCTCGACTAGAAAAGTACACTTTTCCCGCTTTCCATAAAGCTTCTGTTTCCTTAGAGTTTCAAACACGTGCCGCAAGTGTTCTAGATGCTCTTTTAAGGATCGACTGTAGATTAAAATGTCGTCTAAGTACACGACAACAAACTTCTCCAAGAAAGGTTTAAGAACCTCGTTCATCAATCTCATGAAAGTGCTCGGGGCATTAGTGAGGCCGAATGGCATCACAACCCACTCGTAAAGTCCATTCTTCGTTTTAAATACTGTCTTTCATTCATCTCCCTCTCGCATGCGAATTTGATGGTATCCGCTCCGTAAATCAACTTTTGAAAATATAACCGAGCCTTGCAACTCGTCTAACATGTCGTCTAGTCTCGGGATGGGGAACCGATACTTGACGGTGATGTTATTCACGGCTCTACTGTCAATGCACATTCGCCACGATCCGTCTTTTTTTGGTACAAGTAGGACTGGAACCGCACACGGACTTAAACTCTCTCGGACATATCCGTGACTCATGAGCTCTTCAATTTGACGTTGTAGTTCTTTGGTTTCTTCGGGATTACAACGATACGCCGCCTTGTTCGGCAGTGGAGCTCCTGGTACAAGATCAATTTGGTGTTCGATTCCGCGGATATGATACGAATTCTCTATCGGTACAGCGGAAGACTATTTAACGTGCGGTAGCGAGCAGCACTCAGCCGAAATGAATCAAACGGCTCAGGCTGTAACTGAAGGCAACAACCCGTCGACACAGCAATATCGGACAGCAACCACCCGTAATCGAACAGTGACCGAACGAACAAGGACGAACAAAGAACACGCCACATCTGCCCGAACAAAGAAGACTTCGCCGACACAACAGCTTCAACAAAGAAGAACGCGTCGATACAAGACTTCCGCACAAAGAACAACTCGTTGATACAAGAATAACGGACAGCAAGGTTTGCTCGATACAAGACTTCCGAACAAAGAACAACTCGTCGATACAAAGAATAACGGACAGCAAGGTTTGCTCGTCAAGACTTCCGAACAAAGCAATAACTCGTCGATACAAAGAATAACGGACAGCAAGGTTTGCTCGATACAAGACTTCCGAACAAAGCGGTGAACAAAGAGAATCCCTACGGCGATAGCGAAAAGATGATTCCGAATTGCGGAGAACGAACAACACTTATGACAGGAAATCCCGATCGGATACTAGCATGTATCGCGTGTAAGGGAAATGTCTTTTGTGAACAGGAAACACGAACAATAAATCTAAGTGTGGAACAATGTGAGAATCGTCTGAAAGTAGGGAAATTCGGACGAATAAGAACATGCACAAGGTGTTTATCGAATTAGATCCGAATTCTGATCGGAATATGTATGTATATAGCGGAAGTAAAATTCACGGATGAAAAGAAAAACAAGTGGAATATGATAAATCGAATGTATGAATATGGAGGTAATATCGGATGTAGTAACAATATCGAACAAGTATAAAACTGTATCGAAAACAAGAAGAATATCGAGACAGATGAAACAGCTTGTTTTATCGAATTAGACCTATAATTCGATAAAGTGATTTCTTCTCAAGACCTATTGAGAATCAATCGGATTAATACTCGAAAACGCGTCGAATAAAAATCAGCTTTCGATGAAAAGCGTTCACCAAGAGAAAACACAAAGTGTATTCTAATTTCTTTAACATTCAAATCTGCTTCATTACAACTCTACTGCCACTATTTATAGGTAAAAGTAACCTGACAGGCTAAAATAAACTAATACAAGCTGTTCTTAAAATAATGAAAAGATAATAAAAGGTTCCCCATGTCACTTGCAAACAAAAGTAAAAGCTGGGCTTTGTCTCCAAGTTGAAAGTTGACAGCCGCCTTTTGCCAAGAATCCTGCTGCTTTTGTAAAAAAATGCTGGACATTCTTTTATTGTTTAGCTACCACTTGAACAAAGAAAATAAAGGGATAAAATCTTCATGATTTTGGACCAAATCTGATGCTGTCGGTTTTGTCATTTCTGGGATCCAATGGTTCCAAATTTGGTCCTATGGTCTTCATAAGATTTGTAGCTCTCTTTCTTAGCTTTCCATGGCCACTTGAATCACCTGAATCGGATATCGGTCGAGTAAGTTATCGCCAAAATACTAAAACTACTACGAAGTCGTCGTGCGCGCGAGAATTGGTAATTTGCCCGTGTATTTTGCATGAGGATTTTATGTACGCCTGCGACTCAAATCAAGCTTGGTCGGATAATCTTCTTTTTGTATTTAATGATGTTGACCGATTCGTATCATACCCTCCCCCTTTCAAAGGATTTGACCTCAAATCCAGATTTTAAACTTTAAGACTTGACTTGTAGTTCATTGGATGCTCGGTTTTGATCACATCATTCCCTTCTTTTCAAGAAGATTCATTCTTGATTCTAATGCCCGAAAGAAGGGTTGGTACTCCGGATATGGTAGCACTCCTCCTGGTTTGAAGATGTAATTTTCGTCCATAATGTTGACTTTAACCTGTGATTGCGTATCCAAAACGACAACATGCAAAATGGAAACAAACGACGTACCTAGGAGTCTTCCATTCCCCTTAATGGAATCCCGAAAAGATGATTTATGGCTTAACGGAGTAATTTCCAACTCATGTGCCAGGTGAACACAAATCGCATACTCACTCCCTTCAATAATGAATTCTTCACTTACTATTTTCCGATTATATGCAGCCACGCTGCTTTCACGTTGGTCGGTGTCAGGAACCGGATCAATGAGAACAATTGGATTGGGATCCTCCAATTTTTTAACAATAATAGAAATAACCTCATAGAAATTTTGGGGAACAATCGCCTTGTCCTCAATCTCTTCATCTTCTGTAGCTCGGGAAACGGACGGTTGTGTAGAACTAAAAGGTATACTTGTGAGTTCCTCACTCGTTAACTCGTCCTGATGCTCCAAATCATTTGAAACCAATTTGGTTTCTAAAGTACGAAGAACTAAGTCTGTATCATAATCGGGAGCATCGTAAACTACACATTCTTCTTCTCCTTCGTCCTCTATATCAAACTTGAGAATGTCGCCTAGCCTTTCTTGTTCTTCCTCGGCTATTAACTCGTCTTGGGTAGCAAGAGTCGGGCAAACATCTTGCACATGATCGAACCCTTGGCCAATGAAACAACTCACCTCCAGCAAACTCGTCTCATTAGGCAAGTCGAGAGCTTTAGAAACCGAGTTGGGGGCTGATGGTGTTACGATTTTGAGAGCCGAACTCGAGCCGAAAGGTACGTATCTCTTGCGAAGTTTTCTTTTCAACGACTCCCACGAGCGGATCTTTTTTTTTCCAGCACGAGTCCTTTGCTTCTTCTTACATTCGAACCAAACTGAAGCGCCTTTAACCAACTTGATAATTGCATATTTGCAACGCTTCTCATCGTTAAGACCTTTAAACTCGAACAAGCGATCCATCTTACGTTCCCATTCCAAATAAATTTCGGGATCGGTACCTCCGATGAACTTCGGAAGTTCGTTCAACTCGAACTCGTTAGTATGGCGTGGGGAACATAGGCCTTCTCCTCCTCGTCGAGGTTCCGGTAAGTCATGTAAGGCATCACCTAGA
Source organism: Orobanche coerulescens (assembly GCA_033398695.1). Taxonomy (NCBI): domain Eukaryota; kingdom Viridiplantae; phylum Streptophyta; class Magnoliopsida; order Lamiales; family Orobanchaceae; genus Orobanche; species Orobanche coerulescens. The sequence continues at coordinate 113,278,843 of CM065802.1, read as the reverse complement.
TTTACCAAGAATTCGGTATTGGAAAAGTCCATCTCTTCTAATGATCAAGAAATCGAACAGAAAATTTGCCAAGAAATCCGTGAAGAATAAACCAGGAAGATGATCAAATAATCTGATCTCCACCGTTCAGACTGTAGTTCAATGAGTTGGCTTACCTTTGCCAAAATTTCGTGACGATCCAACGGTCGAATCCACGGGAAACTTTGTTTTCTTCCGACTGCGCTAATCTGCCAATGTTATGCAAAAATTTTGAAGAAACCGTGAAGAACAACCCAAGAAGGTGACTAAATACCTCAACTGAAAATTCGTTGAATAAATCGCCCAAGGAGATGACATTGGGCTCCGATACCACTTATGATACGAATTCTCTATCGGTACAGCGGAAGACTATTTAACGTGCGGTAGCGGCGGACTCACCGGAATGAATCAAACGCGGCAGTCAGAATCAAGGCAACAACCCGTCGACACAAGAATATCGGCAAAGAACCACCCGTAATCGAAAGGCCGAACGAACAAGGACGAAAGAACACGCCCCATGCCTAGCTTCCGAACAGCAGACTCGCTCGACACAACAGCTCAATAAAGAAGAACGTCGACATAAAGACTTCCGACAAAGAACAACTCGTCGATACAAAGAATAACGGACAACAAGGTTTGCTCGACATAAAGACTTCCGAACAGCAACAACTCGTCGATACAAAGAATAACGGATAAGGTTTGCTCGACACAAGACTTCCGAACAAAGAATAACTCGTCGATACAAAGAATAACGATGCAAGGTTTGCTCGATCAAAGACTTCCGAACAAAGAATGAACAAAGAGAATCCCTACGGCAAAATAAAAGATGATTCCGAATTGTTCTGGAGAACGAACAACACTTATGACAGGAAATCCCGATCGGATACTAGCATGTATCGCGTGTAAGGGAAATGTCTTTTGTGAACAGGAAACACGAACAATAAATCTAAGTGTGGAACAATGTGAGAATCGTCTGAAAGTAGGGAAATTCGGACGAATAAGAACACGCACAAGGTGTTTATCGAATTTGATCTGAATTCTGATCGGAATATGTATGTATATAGCGGAAGTAAAATTCACGGATGAAAAGAAAAACAAGTGGAATATGATAAATCGAATGTATGAATATGGAGGTAATATCGGATGTAGTAACAATATCGAACAAGTATAAAACTGTATCGAAAACAAGAAGAATATCGAGACAGGACAGAAACAGTTGTTTTATCGAATTAGACCTATAATTCGATAAAGTGATTTCTTCTCAAGACCTATTGAGAATCAATCGGATTAATACTCGAAAACGCGTCGAATAAAAATCAGCTTTCGATGAAAAGCGTTCACCAAGAGAAAACACAAAGTGTATTCTAATTTCTTTAACATTCAAATCTGCTTCATTACAACTCTACTGCCACTATTTATAGGTAAAAGTAACCTGACAGGATAAACTAAACTAATACAAGTTGTTCTTAAAATAATGAAAAGATAATAAAAGGTTCCCCATGTCACTTGCAAACAAAAGTAAAAGCTGGGCTTTGTCTCCAAGTTGAAAGTTGACAGCCGCCTTTTGCCAAGAATCCTACTGCTTTTGTAAAAAAATGCTGGACATTCTTTTATTATTTAGCTACCACTTGAACAAAGAAAATAAAGGGATAAAATCTTCATGATTTTGGACCAAATCTGATGCTGTCGGTTTTGTCATTTCTGGGATACAATGGTTCCGAATTTGGTCCTATGGTCTTCATAAGATCTGTAGCTCTCTTTCTTAGCTTTCCATGGCCACTTGAATCACCTGAATCGGATATCGGTCGAGTAAGTTATCGCCAAAATACTAAAACTACTACGAAGTCGTCGTGCGCGCGAGAATTGGTAATTTGCCCGTGTATTTTGCATGAGGATTTTATGTACGCCTGCGACTCAAATCAAGCTTGGTCGGATAATCTTCTTTTTGTATTTAATGATGTTGACCGATTCGTATCAGGATAGGTGGTAATCCCACCGGCAAGTCTTCGGGAAAGACATCCGCGAACTCGCGTAATAGTGTATCTATCTTTTCTTCGTGGTGTGATTTGGTAGCAAGGTTTCGGGTTTCTTTGATCATCATCAAATAAACACGTTCGCCATCGTCAATGACGTGTTCGACTTCTTTTTCGTTTGCAAACATCGTGAGCTTCGGTCCTTCGACTTTTTTTGATCTCATTGTTCTGATAGCTTGAGGTGACATAGGTTTAAGAACAATTTTTTTACCTTTGTCACGTAACTCATACTCGTTGCTCCTCCCTCGATGTAGTACGTCCCGATCAAATAACCAAGGTCTTCCCAACAACACGTGACATGCGTCCATTGGTAGTACATCGCATATAATATCATCATCATACGAACCCATGGTGAGTCCGACCTTCACTTGTCTTGATACTTTCACTTTATTTCCATCATCGAGCCAATGGAGTGCATACGGCTTTGGATGAGCCGTAGTGGTTAGTCCGAGCTTCGAAACCATCTCGCTTGATGCCACGTTTGTACAACTTCCACCATCAATGATCAAGCTACACCATTTTTCTACGACACGACACTTCGTGTGAAAGATTTGATCTCGTTGTTCTATGTCACCCGGGGCCGCCTTTGTTTGTAACATGCGAAGGACGAGGTTCGTGTCATAATTCGGGGCATCGTATGCCTCGCAATCTTCTTCTTCTTCGTCGGCTTCCAAGTTAAAGACGTCTCCAATTCTTTCTTCTTCGGCTAGTAACTCTTCTCGGACGGCTATGGCTTTTCGTAACGTCACTATTCTCCGATTTGGACAAGCACTTTGATAGTGTCCAAATCCTTGACATTTGAAACACCGAACTTTAGATAAGCTTGTTTCCTTTGGCGTGATAGGAGTTTTTGGAATGGTAGTAACGGATGGACTTGTCGTGACAGTTTTTGGAAACGAGCAAGAACTCGTGCTAAAGTTGGTATTTCCGAATTTAGGTGGGAATTCGGGTTTTGAAAATTTTGTCTTGTTTTGAGTTTCCAACTTTATGCAAAGCCCGCACAAAGTATCAAAGTCGGAATAGGGGTAGAGTTCCACGGAATTAGCAATGTTTCTATTCATGCCTCGTAAGAAACGGGACATCCGTAATTCTTCGCTTTCTTCAAGCTCTCCCATCAAGGATAAGTTTTCAAACTCCTCGATGTATTCTTCTACACTTAGCTTTTCTTGCGTGAGGTCAGAAATTTTTCGATATAAACTCAACTTGTGTGTAGCCGGGACATATCTCTTACGTAGTTTCTTTTTTAGAGAATCCCAAGAACGTATCTTTCCTTACGGGTCCGAACTCGTTGTGTCTTCATTCTTTCGAACCAAAGGGAAGCTCCCTTTCCAAGTTTGAGAATCGCGTACTTGCATCGTTTCTCGTCATCGAGGTCCTTGAACTCAAACATTCGTTCAATTTTCCTTTCCCACTCCAAATAAGTCTCGGGATCGGTGCCGCCTACGAACTCCGGAAGTTCGCTTGTCTTGAATCCATCCGCATGTTGTGGTGCATGCATGGCGTCGTATCCTCGTCGTGCATGGATTCGGGGCTCCGGCAAGCCTCGAAGAACGTCACGCAATTTGGCTACTTCTTCATCGGTGAATGCCATCTTCTTGAGTAACGTCGAGGACCAAGAGACAAATGTCTCTGATACCACTTATGATACGAATTACGTATGTAAGTGTACGTAAAGCGTATAAAATATAATGGAAGATTATCACATTTTTACAAGTATCAAAGCATCAACCAAAAATAAAAGGTGGTGGCCGAAATTATATGGTTTTCGGCCGTGAGGTAGGATAGTGTATGGATTTGAATGTGTTTTATCGAATTAGACCTATAATGATACGAATTACGTAAGTAATACGTATAAAACACAACGGAAGGTTAACACGTAACAAAGTATCACTCGAATTTTGTTAAGGGTGGCCGAAAGTTGATGGTGTTTCGGCCGTGAAGTAGGGTGATGTACGGAGTTTGGCGTGTTTTATCGAACTAGACCTATAACTCGATAAAAGGGTAATCGTTTCCCAAGACCTTTTGAGAATTGATCAAAGTTAAAATCTCAAACTCGAAACAATAACTTAAGGTTTGTCGAACTCGTTCAACGTATATTTCAAAGGAAATACAAAGTTTATTATGATTCTCGATATCTTACAACCACAACGAGCACTACTATATATAGTAGTTTCCAACCGAAAGAAAATACAACAAAACGAGAAAAGGAAACTTCCTACCAACATCCTTCATCGGCCGAAATAATACAAAAACAACAAGAAAAAACGAAAATGGAGTCTCCTTCCTTTAGCATGCTTGGCCGAAATCTTCAAGGTGGGACAAAGGAGGAGATCTTCTTTGATTTGGCAAGATTGTGAGGACTTGAGGATCATGCTTGGAGATCTTCTTGATTTGGCAAGATGTGAAGACTTTGATGATTCCTTATCATCATGCTTGGGGCCGCAAATATCATAAAAAAAGATGCTTGTCAATTCTTCAATCTTTGTGGACCAATCGGCCGAACATCCATGTTCCGGCCGATTCCGATGTTAATTCCGTCGCCATATTTACGTAACTCCTTTTCCGATTAATAACGTAACTCCAAGCCGTTTAGCATTTTCTCCTAAGTATAACGATGCATCATCATGAATGTCGATTTTTATCGGAGTTTCTTCGATGGAATATTAGATATCGTATCATTCCCTCCGTCTTTGAAAGGAATTGACCTCACCCCGCAATGCCATCGTCGTCAAGATAAGGTGAGAGATCACCTACGTTGAATGTCGCGTGTACTACTCGTATTCGCCCTAAGTTCGACTTTGTATGCGTTGTCGTTCACTTTTTCCACAATCTTGTACGGACCTTCGGCTCTCGGCATCAATTTGTTCTTCCGCTTGCTCGAATCTTTCTTTTCTCAAATGTATCCAAACTAAGTCGCCAACATCAAATAATCTCGCTTTTTATTTTTGTTCGACTTCCGTTTGTACATTTCATTCACTTCTTTAATCCGTTCCGTATCTTTTCGTGTAACTTTATCATCGATTTGAGTTTTGCTTGGCGTCCTTGTGAACCAATTCGTTGCTCGGCGGGAATCAAGTCCAATGGCAAGTGCGGATTTAATCCGTATACCACTTCAAATGGTGAATGGCCCGTGGCATAACCGGTGATCGGTTGTATGCAAATTCGGCATGAGCAAGTTTAACGTCCCAATCTTTACGAGTTTTATTTACCAACCCTCGTAATAATGCTCCCAAGGTTCGATTAGTTACCTCGGTGCATCCGTCGGTTTGCGGGTGATGTGAAATCTTGAATAGGAGTTTAGTACCGACTTTCCTCCATAAAGTATTCGAGTAACTCGAAATTTGGAATCTCGATCCGACACGATAGTTTTGGCACTCGTGTAAACGAACTATTTCCGGAAATACAGTCCGCCACATTGCTTGCGTCATCGGTTTTGTGGCACGCGACAAAGTGAGCCATTTTTGAAAAACGGTCGACGACCACCATGATCGAGTCCTTGCCTCGTTGAGTACGAGGTAAAGCCACAATAAAATCCATCGAGACATCCTCCCACGGTCGTAACGGTATCGGCAACGGCATGTATGTACTTGACTTGAACGAACTTTTCATCATATGACAAGTTACGCATTTGCTCACGATTGTGCTGACGTCACCATACATCTTCGGCCAAAAGAAATGTTCTTTTAGCACCTCTGATCTTGGTCGAGCAAGTGACCGGCTAGTCCTCCTCGTGCGCCTCCCGAACCAAAGAATTCCGAATTGTATGTCTCGGCACACATAATTTATTCCCCTTGAAGAGAAAGCCATCTTGTAAAACAAATTCCTCGTACGGGGCCGTTTTACAACGGTTAAAAATTTCCCCGAAATCCAAATCGTCGTTGTAATGATTTTTCAAAGTCTCGAATCCCAACAAACGAACATCTAGCATCGACAGTAAGGCATACCGTCTCGACAGTGCATCCGCCACTACATTACTCTTCCCGTCTTTGTACTTGGATGAAAAATGAAAAGATTGTAAAAATTCCACCCATTTTGCATGTCTCGGGCTTAGCTTACTCTGTCCGTTGATGTATTTCAACGACTCGTGATCCGAATGCGGCACGAAATGTTTAGAACGCAGATAATGACTCCAATGATCGAGTGCTCTTACGATAGCATAGAACTCCTTGTCGTAAGTACAATAATTCACTCGGGCGCCACTTAGCTTCTCCGAAAAATAGGCAATGGGACGGCCTCTCTGAATGAGCACGCCCGATTCCAACTCCGCTAGCATCGCATTCTACCTCAAACGGTTGTGAAAAATCGGGCAACGTCAAAATCGGCGCTTCACATAATTTTCCTTTTAAGTTTTCAAAAGCCTTTTGGGCCGTCTCGTTCCAAGCAAAGGTTCCCTTTTTCGGACACTCCGTGATAGATTTGGATATAGTCTTTGAAGTCCCGTATGAATCGTCGGTAAAAGAAGCGAGGCCATGAAATGACCGTACCTCGTGATTGTCTTTGGGGTCGGCCACGACTTGATTGCCGCGATCTTCTCTTGATCGACCGAAACTCCGTCTTTTGAAACAACATAGCCGAGAAAGACAAGACTCTCGACTAGAAAAGTACACTTCTCCCGTTTTCCATAAAGCTTTTGTTCCCTTAGCGTCTCAAACACGTACCGCAAATGTTCGAGATGTTCTTCTACGGACCGACTGTAGATCAAAATGTCGTCTAAGTACACGACAACAAACTTTCCCAAGAAAGGTTTTAGAACCTCGTTCATCAACCTCATAAAAGTGCTCGGGCGTTGGTGAGGCCGAATGGCATCACAACCCATTCGTAAAGTCCATTCTTCGTTTTAAACGCCGTTTTCCATTCGTCTCCCTCTCGCATGCGGATTTGATGGTACCCGCTCCGTAAATCAACTTTGGAAAATATAACCGAGCCATGTAACTCGTCCAGCATGTCGTCTAGTCTCGGAATGGGAAACCGATACTTGACGGTGATGTTATTCACGGCTCTACTGTCAATACACATTCGCCATGTTCCGTCTTTTTTGGCACAAGTAGAATCGGAACCGCACACGGACTTAAACTTTCTCGGACATATCCGTGATTCATGAGTTCATCAATTTGGCGTTGTAGTTCTTTAGTTTCTTCGGGATTACAACGATACGCCGCTTTGTTCGGTAATGGAGCTCGGTATAAGATCAATCGGTGTTCAATCCAGCGGATAGGTGGTAATCCTACCGCAAGTCTTCGAAATACGTCAAAACTCGTGTAATAGTGCATCTATCTCCTCCTCATTTTGCGATTTGGTGGCAAGATTTCGACCTCCTTGATCATCATCAAATAAACACGTTCGCCATCGTCAATGGCGTGTTCGACTTCTTTCTCGTTTGCAAACATCGTAAGTTTCGGCCCTTCGACTTTTTCGAACTCATCGTCCGGATAGCTTGAGGTGACATAGGTTTAAGGACAATTTTTTTACCTTTGTCACGTAGCTCATACTCATTACTCCTCCCTCGGTGTAGTACGTCCCGATCAAATAACCAAGGTCTTCCTAACAACACGTGACATGCGTCCATCGGTAATACATCGCATGTAATCTCATCGCCATACGAACCCATGGTGAGTCCGACCTTTACTTGTCTTGAAACCTTCACTTTGTTCCCATCATCGAGCCAATGGAGTGCATACGGCTTGGGATGGGCCGTGGTGATCAAGCCGAGTTTTGAGACCATTTCGCTCGATGCCACGTTTGTACAACTTCCACCGTCAATGATCAAGCTACACCATTTCTCACCTTGACTTCACTTCGTGTGAAAGATATGGTTTAGTTGTTCTTCGTCACTCGGTGCTGCCTTCGTTTGTAACATGCGAAGGACAAGGTTCGTGTCATAGTTCGGGCATCGTATGCCTCGCATTCTTCTCCTTAAATCGCCTTCTAAGTTAAAAACGTCTCCAACTCTTTCTTCTTGGCTAATAATTCCTCTCGGGCGGCTAGGGCTTCTCGTAACGTCACAATCCTCCGATTCGGACAAGCACTTTGATAGTGTCCAAATCCTTGACATTTGAAACATCGGACTTTAGATAGGCTCGTCTCTTTTGGTGTGGTAGGGGTTTTGGAATGGTAGTAACGGTGGCTTGTGGTGACAGAGTTTTGGAAACGAGCTAGAACTCGCGCCAAAGTTGGTATTTCCGTATTTAGGTGGGAATTCGGGTTTAGAGAGTTTGGTTTTGTTTTGATTTTCCAACTTTATGCAAAGTCCGCATAAAGTATCGAAGTCGAGAATAGGGTAGAGTTCCACGGAATTAGCAATGTTTTTGTTCAAACCTCGTAGGAAGCAGGACATCCGCAATTCTTCGCTTTCTTCAAGTTCTCCCATCAAGGATAAGTTTTCAAACTCCTCGATGTACTCCTCGACACCGAGCTTTCCTTGCGTGAGGTCGAAATTTTTCTGCAGGCTCGGCTTGTGTGTAGCCGGGACATATCTTTTCGTAGTTTCCTTTTTAGGGAATCCCACGAACGTATCTTCTCTTTCCGACGGCTTCTCTGCGTCTTCATTCGCTCAAACCAAAGGGAAGCTCCTTTCCAAGTTTGAGGATCGCGTGCTTGCAACGTACCTCGTCATTGAGTTCCTTGAACTCAAACATTCGTTCAATTTTCTCTCCCACTCCGGATAAACTTCAGATCGGTGCCGCCTACGAACTCGGAAGTTCGCCGTCTTGTATTCATCCGCATGTCGTGGTGCATGCATGGTGTCATGTCCTCGTCGTGCATGGATTCTGGGCTCCGGCAAGCCACGAAGAACGTCACGTAGTTGTGCTACTTCTTCATCGGTGAATGCCATTTTCTTGATGATGTCGAAGCGTGAGACAAGTGTCTCGATACCACTTATGATACGAATTACGTAAGTAATACGTATAAAACACAACGGAAGGTTAACACGTAACAAAGTATCACTCGAATTTTGTTAAGGGTGGCGAAAGTTGATGGTGTTTCGCCGTGAAGTAGGGTGATGTACGGAGTTTGGCGTGTTTTATCGAACTAGACCTATAACTCGATAAAAGGGTAATCGTTTCCCAAGACCTTTTGAGAATTGATCAAAGTTAAAATCTCGAAACTCGTCGAAACAATAACTTAAGGTTTGTCGAACTCGTTCAACGTATATTTCAAAGGAAATACAAAGTTTATTATGATTCTCGATATCTTACAACCACAACGAGCACTACTATATATAGTAGTTTCCAACCGAAAGAAAATACAACAAAACGAGAAAGGAAACTTCCTACCAACATCCTACATCGGCCGAAATAATACAAAAACAACAAGAAAAAACGAAAATGGAGTCTCCTTCCTTTAGCATGCTTGGCCGAAATCTTCAAGGTGGGACAAAGGAGGAGATCTTCTTTGATTTGGCAAGATTGTGAGGACTTGAGGATCATGCTTGGAGATCTTCTTGATTTGGCAAGATGTGAAGACTTTGATGATTCCTTATCATCATGCTTGGGGCCGCAAATATCATAAAAAAAAGATGCTTGTCAATTCTTCAATCTTTGTGGACCAATCGGCCGAACATCCATGTTCCGGGCCGATTCCGATGTTAATTCCGTCGCCATATTTACGTAACTCCTTTTCCGATTAATAACGTAACTCCAAGCCGTTTAGCATTTTCTCCTAAGTATAACGATGCATCATCATGAATGTCGATTTTTATCGGAGTTTCTTCGACTGGAATATTAGATATCGTATCATATAACTCGATAAAGATAACCTCTCCTCAAGACCTATTGAGAATTGATCAAGTTATAATTTGAGACGCGTCGAAATAATAACCAAGGTTTTGTTGAACTCGTTCAACGTATATTTCAAGAGAAATACAATGTTATTAATTTTCAAGATGATTACAATCACAACATGGACTACTATATATAGTAGTATACAACCATAAGGAAATACAACAAAACAAAAAAAATGAAACTTCCTAGCATTTCGGCCGAACCAACCAAGGGTGTGGGGGAGGAGATCATGAAGATTTTGGACAAGATATGATATCAAATCTTCATGTATCTTGGACTTATTAGGGGTGATTTTGACATGAAGAAAAAAGGCTTGATGAAACTCTTCACCAAGGGACATGTTTCGGCCGATTTCAAGGATGTGGGGAGGAGGAGATCTTCAAGATTTTATGTAAGATATGAAGACACATGAGTCCCTTTCAAGCATGCCTTGGCCGAAAATTCAAAAGGGTGGGGAAGGAGAAGATTTTGGACAAGATATAGTTTTGATAAAGTCTTCAAGCATCTTGGACTAAATCGGCCGAATCCCCCATGATTTGGACCGATTTCGTCGTTATGTTTTACGTTACTCCAGTTCCGATTACTAACGTAACTCCAATTCGCGTGTTCTTCTCGCCCAAGTATGATGATGCGTGGGCGTGTAACTTTGTATCGTCGTTGATGTCGATTTTTATTGACTCCTCTTCGATTGGAATAGTTGATATCGTATCATGGCCAAAGACCCCGAAGCAAGAACACCCGGGATGAGGAACGGGTCAACGACCCAGTCTAATCTAGGATCCCACCTGGCCCGCAAAGGAGCTCTGATTTGCAGCAGCCGAGGAACATTGCCAGCAGGAGCCGAATCCACCGCCGCCGGAAGAAGGGCCTCGGGAGAAATAGCACAAGGGCAACCAAACATTTCGTCAATCTTCACCTGCAGGAGCTCCGAATCTGATTTGCCAAGAACCTTAACACCTAAATCGCACAGGCCTTGGGCATCAAAGCCCTGTGAAAGGAGACCTCCCACCCCAGGCATATAAGAGCTACCAAACGGCCGGGAAGATGAAGAAAACAACCCACACGCTGTAGAAGATGACATACTCACCGCTGGGCACACCGACCACGAGAAATCGCTCGACCCGAGCGACTAGGGCGGCGCCTGCCAAAAAACAAAGCCCTGGAAACAAACCTCCGCGGAGAAGGAAGGACACAAACGCACATCAAACAGGCCAGCAAGAACAATCACAAAAAACGCGAACTAGAATCGCGAAGGAGAACACTCGCCAAAGTCAACCCCCCAACAATCTAACACAAAAAAATCGACTAAATATATGGATAGGAAGGTAATGAAATTTCGAACAACAATCGTAAAGGCAAAATCTCTGGAAAAATCACAAGGATAAGGGAGAGAGATGAGAATTGGCCGATGAAAAGGGGAAAGTAAATCGCCCTTGAGCGATCGCACCTTTAGTGCGTGAAAATCGCCCGCATAATGGAATGTACATAACAAACTATATTATCCCTGACATGTTAAATTAAGGGAATAAAATCAAGAGTGTCCCTATTTCTAAGACAATGAAGGGCAGTCACACATGTGACTAGACTAAAAGGAAATAAACTAACAACAACTTTCCTATAAAGTAAATAAAAAGGTCTTGAAAAGGTCTTGGTCTTTACAATCATCACGATCATTTTGAAGCTCCCACATGCTAAAGTCCTTTTTCCAAGACAACACCAAACATCACACCTTCCTTGAAGCTTCCTCACGCCTAAGTTTAATTTCCAAGCTAGGATGGATTTTCTTTAATCATCAAGTCGACCTTCGGTTGTTCATCCTTTTTATAGAGTATTTTCCTTTTCGAGTTTTATGATTTAACTCTCATTTTCAGGAAATACGACAAAGACGCCCTCATGCCATTATTTAGGCAATATCTAGGGTCCGCCCTCAAGCTTTCTATTTTTAGCTATATCTGGGTTGCCCTCAAGCAATGCTATATTTGGGCTTAGGATTTGAACAACTGTCGGGCCTTCTTAATCTCAAGTAGATCCACCGTTGCACAGTCACTAAACATAGACATGATTTCCACTTCCACTTCCAATTCGGGCATCTTAAGGACGAGCTTGTCTTCTTCTTTTCTTTGGACATGAATTCTTCTAGGTTCGGGGTCTTTATTCAGTGCACTCCAAGCAGCCTCAGTGTGAGGGTCTTCAAGAGAGAATTTGATCGAGGTCATACAGTAAACCTATTGAGTAGGAACCGAGTTGTCTTCAAAAGAGTTAGTAATAGATAATAAGGTAACAGGTGAGGAACGTGCATTAAGTTTATTTCGTGAGGTGGTGCTAGTGTCAGTCGTTCTCAATATTTCACTCGTTTGTTCTCTCAACTTCCTAGCACGTGTACGTGTGATAGGACCAGTGGGGTCCATGATGGTTCCAACCGTTCCTAACTCTATTGGTAGCACAATCGTGGTTGCATCATCCACTCCCTCTTGAGGAGGATCTGTCCTCAGATCCGCGAGATCACCTGCTTCAAACAAAGACAAGTGAGAAACATTAAAAGTAGCAGATACATTGTATTCCCCTGGTAAGTCTAGTTTGTAAGCATTATTATTTATTCTTTCCAAAATCATGAAAGGACCATCTCCTCTTGGCAGCAATTTTGATCTCCTTTGTATAGGAAACCTTTCCTTCCTCAGATGTAACCAAACCCAATCTCCAGGTTTAAAGATCACTTCCTTTCTCCCTCGATTGGCACGCTCAACATACTGCTTAGTACGCCTTTCAATGTTAGCCCTTGCTTTCTCATGGAGTTGCTTAACTAACTCGGCTTTCTTCTTGGCACAAGATCAAGTGGGGTCAAAGGATTAAATCCATAAACAATCTCAAAAGGAGAAAATTGAGAAGCAGAATGCACTGTTCGATTATAAGCAAACTCAACATGTGGCAAACATTCTTCCCAAGTTTTAATGTTTGTTTTTATTATTACCCATAACAATGCAGAAAGAGTTCTATTTATTACTTCGGTTTGCCCATCAGTTTGTGGGTGACAAGTGGTAGAAAATAGAAGCTTTGTGCCTAATTTAGCCCATAAGGTTTTCCAAAAATAACTTAGGAACTTAGCATCACGATCAGAAACTATAGTCCTAGGCATTCCATGTAAACGAACAATCTCTCTAAAGAAAAGATTAGCAACGTGAGATGCATCATCAGTTTTGTGACAAGCTATGAAATGTGCCATTTTTGAAAATCTATCAACCACAACAAATATAGAATACCTCCCATACCGGTTTCTAGGCAATCCTATCACGAAATCCATTGATATATCAGTCCAAGGAGTATTAGGAATGGGGAGTGGGGTGTACAAACCGTGGGGCTGAACTCGACTTTTAGCCATTTTACAATTGATTCAGCCCACAAATACGACTGACATCTCATTTTATACCTGGCCAGTAGAAATGTTCTTGCAAAACAGACAAGGTTTTATCAATGCCAAAATGACCCATCATGATACCGATCGATACCCAACAGTGATACCAATACAGGGACTATTGAATCTTGGTTGCGTGAAGCGGAAGTATTATTTCTCGAGCAGAAGCAAACGAACAGCAAACAACAAATAACAATAGCGGGACGATGCCGATGCAAAGACGCCGATACAACAATGTTCGGACAACACTTGATACTGAGACTTTGAAAGCGACTATTCGGACACCACTTTGTCTGAGAGAATCGATTGCACCGATTGGTGAAGTCGATGCACATCGATACTGACAATATTTGGGCGATTGCCGTTATAGTAACAATGGACTACACTTCAGTACGGCACTTTGGTACAGCGGCAATTGGACAATACTTCAGTACGGTACTTTGGTACAGCGGCAATTGGACAATACTTCAGTACGACACTTTGATACAGCGGCAATTAGACAATACTTCAGTACGACACTTTGATACAGCGGCAATTGGACACGGAAATGAGGAGGGCACTTCAAACCCTTAGAATTAATCACTATAATCCCCTTAGAATCCTGTTCTAAATAAACGTTTGGAATTATTCTAAGAACTCAAGTTTCTGTGATTAAGAATAACAATTTTATGAACTAAAATTGTAAGAATATAGAAGTGAGAATTATAAGAATAATACTCAAGAAAATTCGAGCAACAGCTCTGATTCTAGCACAAGGCCGAAATATCTTTTTGATTTCAAAAGTTATATCCTTCTCCTTTTCGTTACCTAAAGGTCTCCTTTTATAGGAGTGTACACAACAAACTATATTATCCCTGACATATTAAACTAAGGAAATAAAATCAAGTGTCCCTACTTTTAAGACAATGCAGGGCGGTTACACATGGGACTGGATTAAAGGGAATAAACTAACAACTTAACTATAAAGTAAATAAAGAAGTCTTGAAAAAGTCTTGGTCTTCACAATCCTCACGTTCACTTTGAAACTTCCACATGCTAAAGTCCCCATTTCCAAGACAACACCAAAACATCACACCTTCTTTGAAGCTTCCTCACGCCTAAGTCTAATTTCCATGCTAGGATGGATTTTCTTTAATCATCAAGTCGACCTTCGGTTGTTCATCCTTTTTTATTGAGTATTTCTCTTTTCGAGTTTTTATGATTTAACTCTCATTTTCAGGAAATACGACAAAGACGCCTCATGCCATTATTTAGGCGTGTCGGGGTCCGCCCTCAAGCTTTCTGTTTTTAGCTATATCACATTGCCCTCAAGCAAAGCTATATCTGGGCTTAGGATTTGAACAACTGTCGGGCCTTCTTGAATCTCAAGTAGATCCACCGTTGCACAGTCACTAAACTTAGACATGATTTCCACTTCCACTTCCAATTCGGGCATCTTAAGGACGAGCTTGTCTTCTTCTTTTCTTTGGACGTGAATTCTTCTAGGTTCATTATCTTTATTCAGTGCACTCCAAGCAGCCTCAGTGTGAGGGTCTTCAAGAGAGGATTTGATCGAGGTCATATGATACGATATCAAATATTCCAATCGAAGAAGCTTCAATAAAAATCGACATCAACGACGATACAAATTCGCATGACCATGCATCATCATACTTGAGAGAAAAGAACACGCGGATTGGAGTTACGTTGTTAATCGGAACCGGAGTAACGTAAAACTTGACGACGGAATCGGTCCAAAAGCATGGAAATTTCGGCCATATCATGCTTGAAAGGGACTCATGATTTGTGATACGAATCGGTCAACATCATCAAATACAAAAAAGAAGATTATCCAACCAAGCTTGATTGAGTCGCAGGCATACATAAAATCCTCATGCAAAATACATGGACAAATTACCAATTCTCGCGCGCACGACGACTTCGTAGCAGTTTTAGTATTTTGCCCATAACTTTCTCGTCCGAAATCCGATTCAGGTGATTCAAGTGGCCATGGAAAGCTAAGAAAGAGAGCTACAAATCTTATGAAGACCATAGGACCAAATTCGGACTCATTGGATCCCAGAAATGACAAAACCGAACCATGTGAGAAGAAGAGGCCAAGATGTCACTTTCATGATCAAGTCATTATCAAGCCTTACAATATATCACATGAGGAGGATTCTTGTCCACTCCCTCTTGGAAGCCCCACGTCCAAATTATGCACATCAAGCCAAAATGTTGTGATCTTTGTAGAATAATTTAATAAATGCTTGTATTTTAGCTAGATTTTGTTTGATCTTGTTTGGCTTGTTTAGGAGATATAATGGCTATATAATAGCCTCATCCTCAACCTTGAATAAAGAATCTTGAAGCTTGAAGTTTAATAAACCTTGTATTTCTTTGAAATATACGTTGATCGAGTTCAACAAAACTTTGAATTATTGTTTGAGCGTCTCGAGATTTTAACTTGATCAATTCTCAATAGGTCTTGGGAAGAGATTACTTTTATCGAGTTATAGGTCTAGTTCGATAAAACACATCCAAATCCGTATACACTACTACCTCACGGCCGAAATCCATTTAAGTTCGACCACCCCTTGTATTTTTGAGTGACACTTTGATAATCGTCAAGACATAATAATCTCCCGTTATATTTCATACGCATTACGTACGTAATTCGTATCATCTTCTTGTTCGATATTTTTTTATTGTTATATCCGATATTATTCACATACAAAATACATCCGAAAACTCCATATTCGTAAAAGCCTTCCGCTATCATACACTTACATATACTCGAGTCGATACGTATCCACCTCTCTGGATAATTCGTATCATAAGCCTTATGATACGAATTATCCGGAGAAGTGGATACGTATCGTCGAGTGATTGTAGGAATATTGTAGCGGAAGACTTTTATATGAGTTGATACGAATTACGTAATGCGTATGAAATACAACGGAAGATTATTATGTCTTGACGATTATCAAAGTGTCACTCAAAATACAAGGGTGGTCGAACTTAAATGGATTTCGCCGTGAGGTAGTAGTGTATACGGATTTGGATGTGTTTTATCGAACTAGACCTATAACTCGATAAAAGTAATCTCTTCCCAAGACCTATTGAGAATTGATCAAGTTAAAATCTCGAGACGCGTCAAACAATAACTAAAGTTTTGTTGAACTCGTTCAACGTATATTTCAAAGAAATACAAGGTTTATTAAACTTCAAGCTTCAAGATTTTTACAAAAGCTTGAGGATGAGGCCTATATATAGCCATTACAAGATCACACAAAAATCAACTAATATCAAACAAAGATTAAACAATTCTAACAAGACAACAAAAATCAACACCAAGCTTCCATCCTCCTTGGTTTGGTTCGAATTATTGAAGTGTGGAGGGACCCAAAATCTTCTCCATTTGATTTTCTTGTAAGACTTTGAAAAATGTAGGCATTAACTTGAAAAATGAAGGCATGGAAAATCTTCATCAATCTTGGACAAAATCTTCACAAATCTTCATCAATTTTCGGCCATAAAAATCACTGCACATTTGAACGGTTCGTGTGGCTTGATAGAAGCATAATTGGACCTTCGACCGTTTCACATGATTTATAGATCTTTCTTTTATCTTTCCATGGCGCTTGAATCACCTAAATCGGACTTCGTATGAGAGAGTTATGATTAAAATACGATCACTGCTACGAAGTACTCATACGCAGGAATTGGTAATTTTGTCCGCTTTTCGCCTTTTCACTCGGACTAGTCAATACAAAAGCCTATTATATTATGTCTAAAAATACTCCTAACCTATATGGTAACCTAATAGACTATTATTTTATTAAAATAGACTCCTAATATACTTCTAATACCGAAAATCTTGACACTCTAATATCAATTCCGAAAATGACAATAAAAATAACAATAATAATGTCTTCTTCACTCGAGCTCGTCAATCCCGTATCATCCCCTCTCCCTTTAAAGGGAATTGTCCTCAATTCCGCAATCCCGTCGTCATCAAGATAAGGAGAGAGATCAAAATTATCGGACGTTGAGTGTGGTTCAACACTTTGAGGCAATAGTAATATTTCTCAGAAGTGCCAACAAAATAACTATCATTAGTTATAAAAAAATAATAGATACTTTGTGAGGTAAAACCTCTATCATCGTGGTTGAACTCATCGGATGCAATTTCAAGACCGAAGAAAATTGCCTCGTAATCGTCTTTCATGCCAATCGGGTGTGATTTCACTTGTGAACAAATTTCACAATCGCATTCGTCAAAAATAGGAGGTTTTGACCAATCAACAACAAGATCTAAACTTGAAGATTCGGAGAACGGATAACAGAAATCAAACATTTTTTTTATTTTTTTTTTTTGGAAAGAAAAATGGATAATAAAATACCTCAACAAAAAAATTCGTTGAATAAATCGCCCAAGGAGATGACCTTGGGCTCCGATACCACTTATGATACGAATTATCCGGGAGAAGTGGATACGTATCGGTCGGAGTGATTGTAGGAATATTGTAGCGGAAGACTTTTATACGAGTTGATACGAATTACGTACGTAATGCGTATGAAATACAACGGAAGATTATTATGTCTTGACGATTATCAAAGTGTCACTCAAAAATACAAGGGGTGGTCGAACTTAAATGGATTTCGGCCGTGAGGTAGTAGTGTATACGGATTTGGATGTGTTTTATCGAACTAGACCTATAACTCGATAAAAGTAATCTCTTCCCAAGACCTATTGAGAATTGATCAAGTTAAAATCTCGAGACGCGTCGAAACAATAACTAAAGTTTTGTTGAACTCGTTCAACGTATATTTCAAAGAAATACAAGGTTTATTAAACTTCAAGCTTCAAGATTTTTACAAAAGCTTGAGGATGAGGCCTATATATAGCCATTACAAGATCACACAAAAATCAACTAATATCAAACAAAGATTAAACAATTCTAACAAGACAACAAAAATCAACACCAAGCTTCCATCCTCCTTGGTTTGGTTCGAATTATTGAAGTGTGGAGGGACCCAAAATCTTCTCCATTTGATTTTCTTGTAAGACTTTGAAAAATGTAGGCATTAACTTGAAAAATGAAGGCATGGAAAATCTTCATCAATCTTGGACAAAATCTTCACAAATCTTCATCAATTTTCGGCCATAAAAATCACTGCACATTTGAACGGTTCGTGTGGCTTGATAGAAGCATAATTGGACCTTCGACCGTTTCACATGATTTATAGATCTTTCTTTTATCTTTCCATGGCCGCTTGAATCACCTAAATCGGACTTCGTATGAGAGAGTTATGATTAAAATACCAAAACTGTTACGAAGTACTCATACGCGCGGGAATTGGTAATTTTGTCCGCTTTTCGCCTTTTTCACTCGGACTAGTCAATACAAAAGCCTATTATATTATGTCTAAAAATACTCCTAACCTATATGGTAACCTAATAGACTATTATTTTATTAAAATAGACTCCTAATATACTTCTAATACCGAAAATACTGACACTCTAATATCAATTCCGAAAATGACAATAAAAATAACAATAATAATGTCTTCTTCACTCGAGCTCGTCAATCCCGTATAAGTGGCCATACATCGGGAGTTAACAAGGTCATAAGTGAACAAAACTGATACGAATTATCCGGGGAGAGGTGGATACGTATCGGTCGGAGTATATGTAAGTGTATGATAGCGGAAGGCTTTTCTTTTATCATAAATGAAAATACAAGAGGTTATCCGTGATTCATGAGTTCATCAATTTGGCGTTGTAGTTCTTTAGTTTCTTCGGGATTACAACGATACGCCGCTTTGTTCGGTAATGGAGCTCCCGGTATAAGATCAATCTGGTGTTCAATCCCGCGGATAGGTGGTAATCCTACCGGCAAGTCTTCGGGAAATAGTTCGTTTACACGGAGTGCCAAAAACTATCGTGTCGGATCGAGATTCCAAATTTCTGAGTTACTTCTGGAATACTTTATGGAGGAAAGTCGGTACTAAACTCCTATTCAGTACTTCACATCACCCATGAGCCCAGACGAGGCCAGGGTAACTAATCGAACCTTGGGAGCATTATTACGAGGGTTGGTAAATAAAACTCAGAAAGATTGGGACGTTTACGGGATTACATACAAGTGTCAAGATGTCCATGGCCACTATAACAGCTCCGCTTAAGCTTTTACTTCTTGATTAAGTCTTGTTGTAGCAAGGGATTGACTACAATAGCTTCAATTAAGCCTTTACTTCGTGATTAAATCTTGTTAATAAGATATAAAACCATGTTACATGCATTTGAATTGGAAACTACAAAAAATAGGGTTTATTGATTAGACCCGAATATTTTTTAATGACAACTGGCTATAATAGCTTAGATTAAGCCTTTACTTCTTTTTTTTTGAAAATAAGCCCTTACATCTTGATACGATTCGTATCAAGATTATCAGAGATGGGACATTTATGTATGCGTACCCTCGTAATACTCAAAGATGGGACATTTATGTATGCTCCCAATCATAGTACAAAGGAGTTACGTAAATATAACGGCCGAAATACTCAAATTGTAGTTATCACCAAATTAACCGCTATCATACACTTATGATAAAAAACATCCAAATCCGTATACACTACTACCTCACTACACCCTTTTTGTTAAGGGTGGCTCTCTTTCTTAGCTTTCCATCTTTTTTTTATGATATTTGCGGCCCCAAGCATGATGATAAGGAATCATCAAAGTCTTCACATCTTGCCAAATCAAGAAGATCTCCAAGCATGATCCTCAAGTCCTCACAATCTTGCCAAATCAAAGAAGATCTCCTCCTTTGTCCCACCTTGAAGATTTCGGCCAAGCATGCTAAAGGAAGGAGACTCCATTTTCGTTTTTTTCTTGTTGTTTTTGTATTATTTCGGCCGATGTAGGATGTTGGTAGGAAGTTTCCTTTTCTCGTTTTGTTGTATTTTCTTTCGGTTGGAAACTACTATATATAGTAGTGCTCGTTTTGGTTGTAAGATATCGAGAATCATAATAAACTTTGTATTTCCTTTGAAATATACGTTGAACGAGTTCGACAAACCTTAAGTTATTGTTTCGACGAGTTTCGAGATTTTAACTTTGATCAATTCTCAAAAGGTCTTGGGAAACGATTACCCTTTTATCGAGT
Organism: Orobanche coerulescens; assembly: GCA_033398695.1. Classification (NCBI taxonomy): domain Eukaryota; kingdom Viridiplantae; phylum Streptophyta; class Magnoliopsida; order Lamiales; family Orobanchaceae; genus Orobanche; species Orobanche coerulescens. Next base: position 113,258,448 of record CM065802.1, on the reverse strand, counting down.
TATAGGTCTAGTTCGATAAAACACGCCAAACTCCGTACATCACCCTACTTCACGGCCGAAACACCATCAACTTTCGGCCACCCTTAACAAAATTCGAGTGATACTTTGTTACGTGTTAACCTTCCGTTGTGTTTTATACGTATTACTTACGTAATTCGTATCAGTTTCGGATGAGTAGTAATGACAAGTCCGAGATTCGCCACCATCTCACTTGAAGCAACATTCATACAACTTCCTCCATCGATTATCAAACTACACTAATTGTCTTTAATTTAACACTTGGTGTGGAATATTTGATCTCGTTGTTCCGTGTCCCTCGAAATCGTCTTGACTTGTAAAGTGCGAAGGACTAGACTCGTGTCATAGTCCGTAGCATTGTAAGCCTCGCACTCCTCTTCTTCTTCTTCGGCGTCTACGTCAAACACGTCACCGAGTTTTTCTTCTTCGTCCTCGGCCAATAATTCTTCCCGGAACTCAAGAGCCTCTCTTAGTGTCACCACCCGTTTGTTCGGACATGCATTTTGATAATGGCTGAATCCTTGACACTTGAAACATCGTACCTTCGCCAAACTTGTTTCCTTGGGTACGTAGGGAGCCTTAGGTGCCGTGACAGGGACATGACTTGGCGTGGTGCTTTTAGTACCCGAACTCGAACCGGCACTTGGATTCCCAAATTTGGAAGGAAATTCGGGTCTTGAAAACTTCAATTTATTTTGGGCTTCTATCTTCACACATAATCCACATAAAGTGTCGAAATCTTCATATGGGTATAACTCCACCGTGTTGGCTATGTTTTTGTTTAAGCCACGTAAAAAACGTGACATCTTTTGCTCTTCGTTTTCTTCTAGCTCTCCCATCAAGACCAAACTTTCGAACTCTTTAATATATTCACCGACACTTAGTTTGCCTTGCATGAAATCGGCAATCTTCCGGTATAAGGTTAACCGATGTGATGTTGGCACATATCTCTTACGAAGTTTTCTTTTTAAAGAATCCCACGAACGGATTTTTGCTTTTCCCTCTCGAGCTCTTCGCGTCTTTACTCCTTCGAACCAAAGAGAAGCACCCTTCCCTAACTTGAGAATTGCATATTTGCAACGTTTCTCGTCGTTAAGGTCTTTGAGTTCGAACATGCGTTCAATTTTCTGTTCACACTCCAAATAAGCTTCGGGATCGGTACCTCCAACGAACTCCGGAAGGTCGTTTACTTTAAACTCGTCCACATGGTGTATTTGACGTGCGTCATCGCGTCTTGCTTGCATACGTGGTTCCGGCAGACCGCTTAGTGCATCCCGGAGTTTCATCAAGAAATCGGGATCGGAGAAATCCATAACAAGATTCAAGAGATAGTTTTGAACAAGAAATCTTCAATAAAATTGCCAAGGAAATAGCCTTGGGCTCCGATGCCACTAATGATACGAATTACGTATGAAAATGGACGTAAACTCGTATGTAATGCAGCGGTAATATAATTGATCCTCACAACACTCGAATATGTGTAACACTCGTAAGAAATAACCAAAAGTGGGGCAATTAGAAACTACATGAACAAGAACAATATGAATGATTTATCAAACTAGACATATAGTTTGATAAGGTAATCTTTCCTCAAGACCTATTGAGAATCGATTAGATTAAAACTCGAAAACGCGTCGAATTATAATCAAGGTTTCGATGAAAGTATTCACCAAGAAAACACAAGTGTATTCTTATTTCTTCAACATACAATGGTTGTTACAATGCTTACACAAGCCTATATATAGGAGACTTCAAGTCTTCCTATAATAAAAGAAAACAATTCAAAGATTTATAAAATCTTTGAATAATCAAAACAATTCAACAATAAAATACAAAAGGAACAACAATCCTAATTTTAGGGGAAACACAATCCCTAAAATGAGTAAAAAAACAAAGCAAAGACAAACACACAAAAGAAAATAAAAAAAAAAGTGTAATCTACCGGCAGGACTCGGCCGTGTCGCTTGACACGGCCGCGGCACGACAAGGACACTCGGCACGGGCGCGGCGCGACAAGGACGTCGGCAGTGACTCGACCATGTCCGATTGACACGGTCGTGGCGCGACAGGGACGTCCGACAGTGACTCGTCCGACAGTGACTCGGCACGGGCGCGGCGCGACAGGGACGTTCGGCATGGACTCGACCGTGTCCTGAAACATGGTCGGGCGTCTGGACAGTCGGTTTTGGCTTATCCGGAAGAGTTCGACTCGGCCGTGCTAGACAACACGGTCGAGTCCTGTGGGCAGTGACTTTGGCATTTCCGGACGAGTACGGCACGGGCCGTGTCGGATGACGCGACCGGGTTCGGTCGGCAGTGCTCGGCAAGTTCCGGCAGGTGGTGATTTTTCCGGCAAGTTGGACATTTTCCGGCAGGTTGGACATTTTCCGGTAGATTGAACATTTTTCCGGCAGGTTGGATGTCGACCTTCCGGCACAACATGACACGGGCCGTGTCATATGACACGGCTGAGACCGAGACTCTACGTCTTATGTCCGTTTTCTCGCCTAAATACGTAGTAGTCCGTGCATGGTGTGTTGTAAGGTCATTTACATCGATACTTACTTCGTCTTCTTCATTCATATTAAATGATTTCGTATCATCAGGCGACATGGTCGAGTGCTACTCATCCAGAAATGCCGGAACGCCTGCCCGTCCAACCCGACCATGCCAGGCGACACGGTCGAGTCCTACTCGCTCAGAACATCGGAACTGACTGCCCAGACAACCCGGCCATGTTCCAGGACACGGTCGAGTCCTGCCGACCAAGATGCGCGCGCTGCGGCCGTGTCAAGCGACACGGCCCGTGTCCCTGCCGGCAGTCCACCTTATTTTATAACCTTTTTTTGTTGTTTGTCTTTTCTTTTCTTTTTTACTCATTTTAGGGGTTGTGTTTCCCCTAAATTATGATCTTGTGTTCCCTTTTGTATTTTATTTTGATTTGTTTTGATTATTCAAAGATTTTGTAATCTTTGAATTATTTTCTTTAATCATGGTAGGGAGACTTGGCTTCCTATAAGTAGTCTTGCATAAGTATTGTAATGATCATTGAATGTTGAAGTAAAAGATTACACTTTGTGTTTTCATCCTTGGTGAATGATTTTCATCGAACCTTGATTTTTATTCGATGCTTTTTCGAGTATTAATCCGATCGATTCTCAATAGGTCTTGAGAAGAAATCCTCTTATCGAATTATAGGTCTAATTCGATAAACCTTTGTTCTTGATTGTTCAAGTCTTCTTGATTGATATTATCACTTTATCCGATATTACATCCATAAAACTACATCCGAAATACACTACTCATAAAAGACTTCCGCTACGATATTCTAATACACACTCCGACCGATACATATTCATCTTTCCGAGTGAATTCGTATCACGTACGTAAGTTGCGTTGACCGAGTTACGGCCGTAATGAGCTGCCGATTACGGTCGTAACGCTGTCGGCCATATATAGGCCTGGCGACGGGCCAGACCTCATTTTGCTTCGTGTTTTTATTTCCTATGGCGGCTGGCGGATGGAGGTTCGGGAAGTGGGGTTTTTGGTTGATTCCACTCGATTTCTAGGCATTTTCGAAGACTCTTGTCGATTATATCATCAAATCCTTGTTCTTCATCAAATTGAGGTATTTTCTTCCTTAGAACCCTAGTTGTGTAATTTTTGGGGGTTTCTTTGTGATTCTTTGATTTAATCCATGGTCGATGAATTGATTATGGTATTCTTGTTGTCTTGGTCATGATCTTCGGATTTTGTAACTCGTTTATCGATTTTTATCACTTGATTCTTCATTTCCTCGAAGAAACCCTCGGATCCTTGTTGTTTTTCGGGTCAATTCAGATTTCGATTAGCGTTATTGATTCATGGGGTTGTTATTTTCGTAGTACTCATGGGGTTGTCGAGTTCTTGGTCATTCTTGGAAGTTCGAGGGCTATCCGACCATGTTCGTTTGTCGTTCCGTTGCTCGTGGTATTGAGACAAGTATCTTGCCTATACATATCATGTTTCATAGACGTAATGGTTGATAATTGATTATATGTGCAATCTGAATGTTTTAATGAACTTTAAAAAGGTTCGGTATATTCTCGATAAAAGAGTTTTCTTCAAAGATACTCGTATGCTTCGTGAATAAATGTATTTTTGGAACATGTGTGTATGTGTAGTATGTTGGAAGATGTTATAATCATATTCAGTGAATATAGTCGACCGTAATAATTTGTGGAGGATTGTGTATTGATATGTGTACTTGTTCGGAGAATATGTGATGTTGTGTGATATTAGTTATTACTCCTTTGTAAGGAGGTTGTGGTGCTTAGTGTTGTTGGTATTGGTATTGGCTTGTTGTTGTGCGTGATTGTTGTAAGTGATGTGCCTCCGGCTAAGATTGTTGAATCTCCGGGATCCGTCCTTGCTAGTACTGATCGGGCGTGACCGTAGGGTTGTCCAATCGGGTATGTCTTGTGGGGAGTCCGAGGTTCGTGGCTTGCTAGCCCGATGCCGGGATAACTTATGAGGTTATCCAATCCGGGTATGTCTTGCAGGGACTCCGAAGTTCGTGGCTTGATAGCACGATGCTGGGATAACTTATGGTTGTGGTTTGGTTATGTGACGTACGTGTCATGGGTTATCGATCGGGTAGGTCTCGTGGAGGCTCCGAGGTTCGTAGCTTGCTAGTGCAATGCCGGGATAACTATGGACGTAGGTATGGTTATGGTTATGTGACTAATGTCACGGTGACATGTGATTTGATATGGTTTCCCATTAGGTTATTCACTCGGGTATGTTCTGCGGGAGCATCTGACGTTCGTGGCTTGTTAGCACGGGACGAGAATAATCTTTGGGAATATGTTGTTATGGATGATTGGGTCGTGGACCCCATGTTCTGTGATCGGAAAGGTATGATTGGGTCGTGGACCTCGTATTTTGTGATCAGAATGGTATGATTAGGTCGTGGACCCCGTGTTTTGTTATGGGGATTGTATTTTGGAAAATGATCTTTGGGCCGTGTCCCCAGTGTTTTTCGAAAATCCGAGAATTATTAAATCCCAAATGTTTTCAGAACTCCCGTGATCGTAAATGTTTTCTCAAATTGTATATCGAACTCCAGTTTCCAATTTTCATTATTTCGAACGGTTTTATTCAAGTGAATTATCTCGGGAAGTCTGTTGTTATTTATGCCTGGATGATTATTTCCGATCTATGTTCTTGGAGTATGATATGTATGGCTTGTCTTTGTATTTATACTTGCACTAGCAAAACATTGGAGTTTTGCTAACCCCCGAGTATTCGGGAGGTAGATGTCTGTATTGCGTCCAGGTACTTGCAGGTTGTTGGGGAGCGAATTATAGGATCAGTACGAAGGATGATGGAAGACGACGATACTAATCACATGAAGACCAGTCGTTGAGTATTTTGGTAGAGTTTTGTTGTTTGTCTCTCCGTTTTGTTATTCTCCTGTTTTATGGGGACGTTTATGTGTTCCAATCCCTATGTGGGTATGAGATGTGAGAAAGAGTTATGTATGTTTGATGTGTATGTCGTGGTAAAAGACCAAATCGGTCTGGTGGTTCGTTATTAGCCATGTTGGCATGTATTGATATGTTGTGTTTTCTGTATTTAGCCTGGTGGGTCCTCACGGAGAGGGTCTGCAGCGCTGTAACATTCCCGAGTGGTTTGGGGGTGTTACAATCATATTGTGGGAGCACCTTTCTATGCGATTTGCCGGAAGTTAGATGCCCTTAAGCCTGTATTTCACGCTATGAGGAAGTGGAAAGGGGACTTGGCTATGAACATGGCTACGGCTTCAGCTTTCTCTGCTGCCCAGTCTATCCTCAGAGAGTCCCCTTTGTCAGACTCAGCTCTACAGTTGGATAGGTGTTGTAGATGGGTTTACTCCTCTGCTGTCTCCCAGAGCGATCTTCGCTCGAGTAACGAGACAAGTTAGCTTGGCTCAAGGATGGGGACCAGTGCACTGCTTTCTTCTTTAGGAGGGTTACCTCTAGAAGGGCCTGCTCACGGATTTTTAGGCTGGATTTTGGGGATGGCACTGAGTTGACTGATTCTGGGCTCATTCGGGATGAGGTTGTTGGGTTTTATGAGAGGCTGTTGGGTTCTTCAGGTCGGGATCATCCTGTCGCGTTCAGTCAGGTGAGACCTTTTGTTTCTTCTTCTATTTCTCATGTGGCTTTACATATGATCAGACCAGTTACTGAGGAGAGGTTCGTGATGTATTCTTTGGGTTCGATATGAATTCAGCCCCAAGTCCTGACGGGTTTAATGCTGCTTTTTATCGGCGGGCCTGGCCGATTGTTGGGGGTGAGATTTCTTATGCTATTAAGAATTTTTTCTTGATGGGTCTGTTTGTTCCTAAGCTGCTTTACCTAGGAGCATGACAGTCTTTAGGCCGATTTCTTGCTGTAACTTATTATATAAGGCTATTTCTAAGATTATTGTCCATCGTATGCGAGATAGCCTGGATTCTTTGATAGATCCGGCTCAGACAGCTTTTAATCCTAGGAGAAGGATTAGTGATAGTATCCTTCTTCCCCAGGAGCTTCTTCATGGTTATGGGTAGAAGAGTGCCTAGTCGGTGTGTATTTAAGGTCGACCTTATGAAAGCCTATGACACTATTGAGTGGGATTTTGTTTTGATTGCTTTGCAGTTTATGGGATTTCATCGGGCGTTCATTGCAGGTCGGAGTGTATCACTACTCCAGCGTATTCGATCTCCTTGAATGGGGATCTTGAGGGTATCCTTAGAGGCCGTAGAAGTGAGCAGGCGACCATATTTCTCCGTATTTGTTTGTTATTGTTATGGAGGTCCTTCATGGTATTATCGCCCATGAGATTGCTCAGACCCCTTATTTCAGATTCCATTGGAAGTGTGAGGCTACTCGCACTTTCATGCTTGCTTTTGCAGATGACTTTCTTCTTTTCTGCAATCCTGATGAGGTCTCTGTTGATGTTCTTAAGAGAAGTACTGAGATCTTCGCCTTTGTTTTTTGCTTACGAGCTAACCCGAGTAAGCATAATATTTTTCTTTCTGCGAGTGCTCAGGTGCAGGGGGTTCAGATTCAACAATTGTTAGGGTTTCACTTGGGTCAGCTTCCTGTGAGGTATTTGGGCGTCCCTTTGACTTCTTTGAAGCTAACGGTGGCTATGTGTTCCCCATTGATTGATGGCATTGATGGTCAGTTGAGTACTTGGGCTAGTATTGCTTTGTTCATGGCAGGTTGGCGCCAACTTATTCGCTCTGTGTTGTCTGCTTTGCATATTTATTGGGATGGTATATTTATTTTGCCTAAGGGCATTCTCTCGTTGATAGAAACGTATCAGGCGTTTCCTTTGGCGAGTTCTCGGGATTCGGACCATGCCTTGGTCTAAGGTTTGTTTGGATGTGGACTATGGTGGACTTGGCATTACTCGTTGAGACTCCGAATCGAGTTACGATGACCCGCCATATTTGGGCTCTTCTCACGGGTTCTAAACGCTCTGTTTGGATTAACTCGGTTTGGACTTTTAGGTTGCAGTAGTTTTCTTTTTGGGATCTTCCTGTTTCATTCGTCTCAACTTGGTATTGGAAACAGCTTCTGAAACTGCATCCCCATGTTATGGGAGCATTTCAGTATTCTATTGGTGATGGCTCGTCCTTTTTCTTGTGGTCGGACCTTTGGCATTCCATGGGTGTGATTAGGCATTCAATTCCTAGAGCTCCTCTATGGACCCACTTTGATGTGAGCGCGCGGCTTTATTTGGTTATTTCTGAAGGTTTTTGGGAATGGTCGGTGGTCGATAGACCTAAGATTCTGCAGATTACTTCGACCCTGCCGCCTATTGTTGGGGGTCAGGATCGCATTTCCTGGAGACCGCACTCTTTCGGTATTTATTCATCCTCTTCTTCTCTACGGTTCCTCAGAGCTTATTCCCCCCTGTTCTATGGGCCCTTCTCTTGCGCAGCCCGGGGAAGATTCCTAGGCACTTTTTCATTCTCTGGTTGGCTATTCAGGAGCAGTTATCGACTATGGATAAGCTTTGGCTTCAGGAGGTCGATGGGATTTATGTTCTTTCTGGTATGGCGCTAGAGACTCACTCTCATTTATTCTTTTATTGTACTTATTCTAGTCGGTGTATTACTATTGCTAGGAGGGTGGTCCACTTTAGTTGGCCTCTCTCTAATTGGAGCTCGGGGTTTCTGTGGGCGGCTAGGAGGTGGAGAGGGTAAGCATGTGGTCAATGTGGCTTATCGTATTTTCCTAGCTGCTTTGGTCTACTTGATTTGGCAGGATAGGAATGAAAGGCGATTTGGGTAGAGACGTCGTGACTCTCATACGGTTACTTTCCAGGGGATCGGGCTCGTACGTGACATTATTTCTCAGAGATGGCCCGCTCATTCTCTTTCTACTCTGGCTTTTAGGTGTATTTGGAGGATAGATTGGTAGTCTTTATTCTTGTAGCTCTTGCAGCTCTTGTAGCTTTTGTAGCTAATGTAGTTTTTGTATTGCTAGATGAGGTTCTTTGTTGTCGTTTGGTGCACCTTTCTTTATGGTTGTTGTGGTACTGGCCAGCCTTTTTGGCCACTCTTATTTTCTTAATGCAATTGATTTTTCCCGAAAAACAAGATTTAATCACGAAGTAAAGGCTTAATCGAAGCTATTGTAGTCAATCTCTTTCTACAACAAGACTTAATCAAGAAGTAAAGGCTTAAGCGGAGCTTTTAGAGCCAATTCTCACGTCAAAATGCTGAAATTAATCAATAAACTTGAGTTTTCGAAGAGTTCCAACTCCAATAGATGTAACATCGTCTTATCTCCTATTAAGAAGACTTAATCAAGAAGTAAAGACTTAATAGGAGCTATTATATATAATCCTTGCTACAACAAGAATTAATCAAGAAGTAAAGGCCTAATCGGAGCTGTTATAGCCAATTATGAGTACAGAAGGCACGAATGTAATCAATAAACCCGAGTTTAGATAGAGTTCCAACTCGAATACATGTAATGTGATCTTATATGCTATTAACTAGACTTAATCAAGAAGTAAAGGCTTAGTCGGACTTGCTACAACAAGACTTAATCAAGAAGTAAAAGCTTAATCGGAGTTGTTATACCAATTCTTAGTACAAAAGACTCGAATCTAACCAATAAGCCTGAGTTTTTGTAGACCTCCGACTCGAATACATGTAATGTGGTCTTATCTCCTATTAACAAGACTTAATAAAGAAGTAAAAGCTTAATCAAAGCGATTATAGACAATTCTCAATATAAAATGCTCGAATCTAACCAATAAACCCGAGTTTTCGTAGAGTTCCGACTCGAATACATGTAACATGGTTTTATCTCCTATTAACAAGATTTAATCACAAAGTAAAGGCTAAATCGAAGCTACTGTAGCCAATCCCTTGCTACAGCAAGACTTAATCAAGAAGTAAAAGCTTAAGCGGAGCTATTATAGCCAATTCTCACTTCAAAATGCTCGAATCTGATCAACAAACCTGAGTCCTCGAAGATTTCCGACTCGAATAGATGTAATGTCATCTTATATCCTATTAACAAGATTTAATTAATAAGTAAAGGCTTAACCGGAGCTATTATATTCAATCCTTCCTACAAAAAGAATTAATCAAGAAGTAAATGCTTAATCGGAGCTGATATACCAATCCTCAGTATAAAAGGCTCGAATCTAACCAATAAGCCCGAGTTTTAATAGAGTTCCGACTCGAATACATGTAATGTGGTCTTATTTCCTATTAACAAGACTTTTTTTCTCCTATTAACAAGACTTAATCAAGAAGTAAAAGCTTAATCTAAGCTATTATAGCCAATTCTCAATTCAGAATGCTCGAATCTAATCAATAAACCCGAGTTCTCGTAGAATTCTGACTCGAGTACATGTAACGTGGTTTTATCTCATATTAACAAGATTTAATCAAGAAGTAAAGGCTTAATCGGAGATATTATAGTCATTCCTTACTACAACTAGACTTAATCAAAAAGTAAAAGCTTAATCGGAGCTGTTATAGCCAATTCTGAGTATAAAAGGCTCGAATGTAATCAATGAACCCGAGTTTTTATAGAGTTCTGATACGGGATTGACGAGTCCAATGTAAGAATACGAGGTGATGATCGACGTAAGCGGCCATGCAGCCCGCGATGCACATGCGGCTACATACTTGGGCGAGAAGATGGACATGAGGCTTGGAGTGACTTTGGTGGTCGGGATCGGGATAACTTAGTTTATCATTTTTTTGTAATATTTAGTTAATAAAGGGTGCGACATCTGCAGCCCTATGTTGCTTTGTGTTGTTCGTTTAGTATTTTCCTTAATCAGTAGTAGCCCAAACTTGTTCAAGGGCATTTTAGGGAGTAACCTTTATTTATGTTTCTAGGGTTTGGCAGATATATATATCATATAGCTCGGCCGATTTGATCATTGAATACACAAGTTGATTTTGCTCTCTTTGAGTTTTAATTGTTTGAAGTATCTCAAACACAAATTCTTGATTATTATTTGATGCGTTTTTGAATTCTAATCTGATCAATTCTCAATAGGACTTGGGAAAAGATCATCTTTGACGAGTTATAGGTCTAGCTCGTTAAAATCTTTTATTGTTTTCTGTTCGTCCGATCGGAAGCTGTTCATGTTTAGTCGGAAGCTTTGGATTCCTTCGTGGTGTTGTTCATCAGAGTGTTGTCCAGTTTCTTGTTCGTGAAGATTACTTCCGTCTCGTTAATTCGCAATCCTCATAGTTGATCGAGATTCATAATCAGTTCGCATGTTGTTGTTCGTATAAATCATGATTCACAACTCAGTGTGATTCATATCATATCTGTCCTCATACATTTGGATTGACTTTTTCGAAGTTACTGTCCGGTGTCCGAGCGTGGTTCCTGTTTCCACCGCATCCGATCACAATTCGCTGTTCGCTACGGTTGTTTGTGATTCTTTGTTGCTGTTTGTTCCCGTTCGACCGATCACTGCTCGCATTGTAACACCCCAACCCGACAAGGGTAGGAGTATCACATTGTGGTGGCATATCAGAACATACATAATCGAACGCAAGCGGAAGTCTTATCATGAATATCAAAGGAAAGTAAGTCAACATGACTTAAACAATACATAAGTTCCAAAAAAATCCAAATGAAGGAAACATCATAATCTGAGACTCAAAATAATGAAATAACATAGTGTCAAAGCTAAGATGTCTAGGGTAAGTCTGCACTCAACTCCTACTCTCATCCCAAAAGATAGCCCCAGCTCCTAGCTTAACAACCTGCTGCGGAGAAAAGAAATGCGGCTGAGCTTAAAAAGCTCAGTGAAAAGACATATAAACAAACGAATAACTGATACATATATAAGAATAAGAAAAGAATAAATAAGCTCCTGCTGAAAAGAATGTCATTTGTCAAATGAATAAGGGATCAACGGTCAACTGAACAAATCTCGTGAGTCAACTGAATCAAGAATATGAAGAATCAAAGGATAACATGATATAGTGCATTGGGGCAAGCATAAGGTATAAACAAAGGTATATGATAGTGTAAGGAAATCAGAAATCTACCACGAGCGCAAACAAATCAAACCATATCATATCATAAGTAACCAAATGGAGTAGCTAGCTCCCAAAGTGTGAAGGACGTGTATTGCACACAGCATCAATCACTAAACATATCAGATACAAATGCAGATACAAAACAAATCTAGGATGCATCCATACGCCCCTACAAAAGTATTAGTGGCCATATCTTCAAGAAACAAAAAGGGACGGGATGGCACATCACTCGACCACCCTGGAGTCATGCCATTGGTGCAACAATGACACGGACATGGAACCCCCATGCCTAGTATAATGGCTCGGGTATCAAACTGAAGGGTCAAAGCAAAGTCAAAAGTTTGGTAAATGTCTAAGTCATCAGGATATCACAATCAATGTTCCACAACTAAAGGTTCATAATCAAAGGTTTATAAACAAAAGTTCATAGCAAAAGCTCAAATCAAAGAGTTCATATCAAATGGTTCAAAGGTTCATAGCAAAGGTTCATAATCAAAATAGCTAAAGATCAAAAGTGTGTAAGAGTCATGAGAAACCCTAAGAGAAAGGTCATAATATCTGTACCGATACGAAACAAACAATAACAATAGTACATAGAATCAGAACCCTTACTGAGAAAGGGTAGAATATCCGTACGAATAATCAAACAAATGAAACAACCAATAACAATGGTAGAGAGAAGGGAGTATCAAGAATATCCGTGCGAAGCGAAACAAACCATAACAAGAGTACATTGAATCAGGACCCTTACTGAGAAAGGGTAGAATATCCGTACGAAACGAAACAAACAATAACAATAGTACATAGAATCAGGACCCTTACTGAGAAAGGGTAGAATATCCGTACGAAACGAAACAAACAATAACTATAGTACATAGAGTCAGGACCCTTACTGAGAAAGGGTAGAATACCCGTACCTTGAGCAAATGAAATATTGATAAAGGAAAGAGTCAAAATGATGGAAAATACTCCTCTTCAGAAATCTACACATGTTGTAGTAGTACTTATTAATAGCTTGTTTAATAAGTTGTTTACTCATTGATGATGTTCTTATTACATATTAGGGCTCCTTTCTATTTTTAGCAGGTTTCCAAAATCAGTAGGTTTCCATATTTAGCAAGTTTAGGGTAAAATTTAATACAAGTCATTTTAGGGTTTCATAAACATTAGTTAGGTCTTTACGGTTCGAGGTTACCAATTAGATTAAGTTAGCTCACAAATGAATCCAAAGACATAAAAATGACACTAATAATACAAGAACATGGAATATGACACCAAACACTCCATTTAGCACATAAAACACATAAGTTACATACACTTTTTAATTAACTGGTTTTTATAATAAACTTTAGCCCAATAAATGAATTTACTAAGTATACCATAAGCCCAAATTAAAATTCACAAAAATATCACAGAAGCATACACATCTTAAAAGTCTACTTGAATTTTCCCAGATTTTATTATTAAGTATTAGTACACTTCAAAAATCATACCTACTCGGAAAATGACCTTTGTTATACCTTTAAAATATTGGTGCGATAGACCAGTTTAGAAAATTCACAAAAATCCCCAAAAATTCGAAGTATATTAACATTCCAAATATTCAACATATCAAATTATAGTCCTTAAGACCTTATGATGCCAATGAAAATCCCCCATTCCAACTGATTTTCAGACTTAGTTTCACAAGTTTGCATACTTAAATTGTAAAATTCAAAAATTATCCTTCCCGACCTCCAAACACTATGAAATTTGATATCCATATAGCACACCCCCTGAACTCAGTTTTAGAATAAAAAATATTGCAAAAACATGTTTTTATCATTAACTTATTATCCTTGAAACACGACTAAAAATCTGGTCAGCATATAAGGGGGACAGAAACAATACAACCCTAACCCTTAACTCGACTTCCACATGATACACACACTAACCTATATTAACGAGCCAATATCACATAAAATCACACCCAAAACGAGCCCTAACCCACGCATTTATTTATACGCCCCATAATAATTATTTAGGGTTTGCTTTCCAGGTTTTTTAGGTCACGGTTTATTGTGCTTATTAGGGTTCATGGTAGATTCATGGTCGAATACAAAGTAATCATAACAAATTGAATTAAACACAACAAGGGTTTAAATATTTAGGGTCGAAGAGTTAGGTTTATAACAGATCGAATATTTATCTCTATGATTTCATGTGGCTCTCTTTTAAACATGTTTTATATATTACAAATCGTAACAAAATAATAGATCAAATATTATGTTAATCGTTTTAGGGTTTTAGTGTTTTCAAAACAGATTTGTGTCAAATGGATTTAAGGTCAAGAAACGAGGTTACCTTGTCAGATCGAATGGAAAAGAAAGTAAGTCAGCATTTACGAATTAAAACCCTATACCACAAACCATTCCCACAGCAACAATTTAACCACGATCACAAACTCCTTTTTGATTTCACGAACACAACAACAAGATGTCGATTTCTGGAATTATTTTGAGAGAGAAGATGGGTTTGTGTGTGTTATGATTTGGTATAACTCGTATGATGGAATGAGGGAATGGGTCAAAAGGAGCGTTTCTTATCCGAAGGTTTAGGAGAAATCGTGTATTATACTCGGAAGGTAAATAAATGTGTTTCCATGGGGTGTTGAATATTAATTAAGGTTTGGTTACAAGATTTAATTAAAAGGGGGCGAATTTTAGAAAAATCATAATGAATTTGGAAGTTTCAATTTTCTCCAAAAATATAGATAAGCCAATTTATTAGGAAACATTATTTTGGTGTCACACTTAATTATTTAGAATTAGTCTTAGGTTAATATTAATTTAGTTCTAATTATTACATAATATTAACTATAAGTTAAATTGTATTAACACAAAGTCAAAGTAAAAAAAAATTCAAAATTATACGTAATTTTAGATTTCCGAATTTTAGGGTTTTATAACTCTTCCCCTTTAAAAGAAAATTTCGTCATAAAATTGAAATGAAAACGAAACGAAAACATACCAGACTACCAAAAAAATGAGGGTAACTCGTTCGCATCAATTCATCGGTTTCCCAGGTAGCTTCACGCTCTGGGTGATTCTTCCAAAGAATTTTCACAAACGGAATTTCACATATGGGGTTACAAAAATGGAATTTTCACAAGAATGATGACGGAAAGAAAAGATGAAGCAGTAAACCTAATGTCTACCCAAATCCTCACAGGTCACAGCCTACGCTCTATAGGTCAAACCTAGGTCTCTGATACCATAATTGTAACACCCCAACCCGACAAGGGTAGGAGTTTCACATTGTGGTGGCATATCAGAACATACATAATAGAACGCAAGCGGAAGTCTTATCATGAATATGAAAGGAAAGTAAGTCAACATGACTTAAATAATACATAAGTTCCAAAAAAATCCAAATGAAGGAAACATCATAATCTGAGTCTCAAAATAATGAAATAACATAGTGTCAAAGCTAAGATGTCTAGGGTAAGTCCGCACTCAGCTCCTACTCTCATCCCAAAAGATAGCCCCACTCCTAGCTTAACAACTGCCGCGGAGAAAGAAATACGGCTGAGCTTAAAAAGCTCAGTGAACAGACATATAAACAAACGAATAGTCAGTCCCGCTTTTGAATAGACCTGCAGCAGCGGGAAGGGACTGGACTTAGAAAAAGCCAAACCGATACGTATATAAGAATAAGAAAAAAATAAATAAGCTCCTGCTGAAAAGAATGTCATATGTCAAATGAATAAGGGATTAACGGTCAACTGAACAAATCTCGTGAGTCAACTGAATCAAGAATATGAAGAATTAAAGTATAACATGATATAGTGCATTGGGGCAAGCATAAGGTATAAACAAAGGTATATGATAGTGTAAGGAAATCAGAAATCTACCACGAGCCCAAACAAATCAAACCATATCATATCATAAGTAACCAAATGGAGTAGCTAGCTCCCAAAGTGTGAAGGACGTGTATTGCACACTGCATCAATCACCAAACATATCAGATACAAATACAGATACAAAACAAATCTAGGATGCATCCATATGTCCTTACAAAAGTATTAGTGGCCATATCTTCAACAAACAAAAAGGGATGGGATGGCACATCACTCGACCACCCTAGAGTCATGCCATTGGTGCATCAATGACACGGACATGGAACCGCCATGCCTAGTATAATGGCTCGGGTATCAAACTGAAGGGTCAAAGCAAAGTCAAAAGTTTGGCAAATGTCTAAGTCATCAGGATATCACAATCAAAGTTCCACAACTAAAGGTTCATAATCAAAGGTTTATAAACAAAAGTTCATAGCAAGAGCTCAAATCAAAGAGTTCATATCAAATGGTTCAAAGGTTCATAGCAAAGGTTCATAATCAAAATAGCTAAAGATCAAATGTGTGTAAGAGTCATGAGAAACCCTAAGAGAAAGGTCAGAATACCTGTACCGATACGAAACAAACAATAACAATAGTACATAGAATTAGAACCCTTACTGAGAAAGGGTAGAATATCCGTACGAATAATCAAACAAATGAAACAACCAATAACAATGGTAGAGAGAAGGGAGTATCAAGAATATCCGTACGAAACGAAACAAACCATAACAAGAGTACATTGAATCGGGATCCTTGCGAGAAAGGGTAGAATATCCGTACAAAGCGAAACAAATAATAACAATAGTACATAGAATCAAGACCCTTCTTGAGAAAGGGTTGAATATCCATCTGAAACAAAAGACACAATAACAATAGTACATATAATCAGGACCCTTCCTGAGAAAGGGTAGAATATCCATACCTTGAGCATATGAAAGATTGATAAAGGAATGAGTCAAAAGGATGGAAAATACTCCTGTTCATAAATCTACACATCTTTGTAGTAGTACTTATTAATAGCTTGTTTAATAAGTTGTTTTCTCATTGATGATGTTCTTATTACATATTAGGACTCCTTTCTATTTTTAGCGGGTTTTCAAAATCAGCGGGTTTCCATATTTAGCAAGTTTAGGGTAAAATTTAATACAAGTCATTTTAGGGTTTCACAAACATTAGTTAGGTCTTTACGGTTTGAGGTTAACAATTAGATTAAGTTAGGTCACATATGAATCCAAAGATATAAAAATGACACCAATAATACAAGAACATGGAATATGACACCAAACACTCCATTTAGCACATAAAACATATAAGTTACATACACTTTTTAATCAACTGGTTTTTATAATAAACTTTAGCCCAATAAACGAATTTACTAAGTATACCATAAGCCCAAATTAAAATTCACAAAAATATCACAGAAGCATACACATCTTAAAAGTCTACTTGAATTTTCCCAGATTTTATTATTAAGTATTAGTACCCTTTAAAAATCATACCTACTCAGAAAATGACCTGTTGTTATACCTTTAAAGTATTGGTCTGATAGACCAGTTTAGAAAATTCAAAAAAATCCCCAAAAATTCCAGAAGTATATTAACATGCCAAATATTCACCATATCAATTTATAGTCCTTAAGACCTTATGGTCTGCCAATGAAAAATCCCCCATTCCAACTAATTTTCAGACTTAGTTTCACAGGTTTGTATACTTAACTTGTAAAATTCGAAAAGTATCCTTCCCGACCTCCAAACACTATGAAATTTTATATCCAGATATCACACCCCCTGAACTCAGTTTTAGAATAAAAAATATTGCAAAATCATGTTTTTATCATTAACTTATTATCCTTGAAACACGACTAAAAATCTGGTCAGCATATAAGGGGGACAGAAACAATACAACCCTAACCCTTAACTCGACTTCCACATGATACACACACTAACATATATTAACGAGCCAATATCAAATAAAATCACACCCAAAACGAGCCCTAACCCACGCATTTATTTGTACGCCCCATAATAATTATTTAGGGTTTGCTTTCCAGGTTTTTTAGGTCACGGTTTAGTGTGCTTATTAGGGTTCATGGTAGATTCATGGTCGAATACAAAGTAATCATAACAAATTGAATTAAACACAACAAGGGTTTAAATATTTAGGGTCGAAGAGTTTGGTTTATAACAGTCGAATGTTTATCTCTATGATTTCATGTGGCTCTCTTTTAAACATGTTTTATATATTATAAATTGTAACAAAATAATAGATCAGATATTATGTTAATTGTTTAGGGTTTTAGTGTTTTCAAAGCAGATTTGAGCGAATGGATTTAAGAACAAGCGAGGTTACATTGTCGGATCGAATGGAAAAGAAAGTAAGTCGGCATTCAATTAAAACCCTAGACCACGAACAATTCCCATGACAATAATTTAACCACGATCACAAACTCCTTTTGATTTCACGAACACATGACAAGATGTCGATTTACGGAATTATTTTGAGAGAGAAGATGGGTTTGTGTGTGTTATGATTTAGTATAACTCGTATGATGGAATGAGGGAATGGGTCAAAAGGAGCGTTTCTTATCCGAAGGTTTAGGAGAAATCGTGTATTATACTCGGAAGGTAAATAAATGTGTTTGCATGGGGTGTTGAATATTAATTAAGGTTTGGTTACAAGATTTAATTAAAAGGGGGCCGAATTTTAGAAAAATCATAATGAATTTGGAAGTTTCAATTTTCTCCAAAAATATAGATAAGCCAATTTATTAGGAAACATTATTTTGGTGTCACATTTAATTATTTAGACTTAGTCTTAGGTTAATATTAATTTAGTTCTAATTATTACATAATATTAAGTATAAGTTAGATTGTAATAACACAAAGTCAAAGTAAAAAAAAATTCAAAATTATACGTAATTTTAGGTTTCCGAATTTTAGGGTTTTACACGCGTACTCGTTGTTGTTGGTTACTACTATTGGCATTATACGTAATATTTAGGGTTTACACACGTAATTTTAGGTTTTCCGAATTCAAAATTACTACTATTGGTTACTACTATTGGTTCCACGGCCAGATCATTGTTTGGTTGAGAGTTGTTGCCGTTCGCTCTGCTGTAGCGAAGGGTGGTTCTTTGATAGTTGTTGATTGTTCTTTGTTAAGCTCTGCTTTGTAGCGAAAATTGGTCTTGTAGCAAAGGGTAGTTCTTTGTTCGATTCCATTTGGCGATTGTTGTTTGTTTGTCATTCGCGAATCGCTTCCGCTTCGTCTCGTCTGATTCATATCATTAGTGGCATTGGAGCAAAATTTTGATCCTTGGCGGGATGGAGTTCAACGATGATTTTTGGCTAAACTACGCGACACACTATGGGACTTGCCGGACGTAGCGATCGGCCGGCACCGTCTGAGGAGATTACGATCGTCACATACATCAATCCGACGAGTTCAAGGTGAGCGAACTTAGGAGTTCGTTGGGAGTACCGATCGAAGCATACTTGGATTGGGAGCGGAAAATCAATCGCATGTTCGATTTCAAGGACCTTGATGATGAGAAAAGGTGCAAATATCGATCCTCAAATTAAGTAAGGGCGCTTCTCTTTGGTTCGAAGGAGTTAAATCAAAAAGAGCTCGTGATGGAAAAACAAAGATTAATTCTTAGGATATCATATCTGTCCTCATACGTTTGGATTGACTTGTTCGAAGTTACTGTCCGGTGTCCGAGCGTGGTTCCTGTTTCCACCGCATCCGATCACAATTCGCTGTTCGCTATGGTTGTTTGTGATTCTTCGTTGCTGTTTGTTCCTATTCGACCGATCACTGCTTGCGTACTCATTGTTGTTGGTTACTACTATTGGCATTGTGTGCCGTTGTTTGTTCACGACCGATCGATCCTTTGTTTGGTTGAGAGTTGTTCTTTGTTAAATCTTCTTTGTAGCGAAGGTGGTTCTTTGTTAGTTGTTGATTGTTCTTTGTTCCCTCTGCTTTGTAGCGAAGAATTCGTTCTTTGTAGCGAAGGGTAGTTGCTGTTTCGATTCCATTTGGCCGATTGCTGTTCGTTTGTCATTCGCGAATACTGCTTCCGCTTCGTCTCGATACAAGATTCGTATCAAGTTCCGACTCGAATACATGTAATATGGTCTTATCTCCTATTAACAAGACTTAATCAGGAAGTAAAGGCTTCGCGAGAGATATTATAGCCAATCCGTGCTACAACAAGACTTAATCAAGAAGTAAAAGCAATCGGAGTCGTTATACCAATTTTTAGTACAAAGGCTCGAATCTAACCAATAAGCCGAGTTTTTGTTGGGTCGAGATCAGAATATGCGCCGTGTTGCGGAAGCGTAAATAAAATTGCGGAAATTAAATGACGCACGGATTTATAGAGGTTCCGCTATAGACTAGTCTACGTCCTCTCTCGATATCTTTTTCAATAGGTTCAAGATAAGAACCTCTGCACCTCTCTTCTATCGATCGAGGGATAACCGTTACAATCACATTTTCTATTGGTCCGTGATAAACCACTCGTACTTGTCTTTATGTCGGTCCAAGTTAAACCATTTTCCTTTTCGTAGGACAAGGAATCAACCTCTCTAGCTTTCTATGGGTACTAGATAAACCTCACTCGATAGCGATTGTGATTCTAATAATGCCGGATCCTTGATCCTAATAACACCGAATCCAATCGTATCTTTTCTTTTACCTCTCGTGTATAATGTTGAATGTATAAACACTCAAACTAACAATATAAGCTCAATATTACAACAACAATAATATCAATATGAATATCATATGAATGTCTCGTATGCTTGAAGTTGCTGTATGGAATAATACCAAATATGTGGTATTTATAGCCTTCATCACCCAAACTAGCCGTTGGCTCTTCAGACTTGTTTACGTACGCTATCTGCCTTCCATTACGTACGCTAACATTGTTACGTACGTTATCTCCATTTGGTTACGTATGTTAACGTGTACTAGTTTTAGTCCAGTAACATTCGTTTCTTGTGTTACGTACGTTAGCCGACATTCCTTTACGTACGTTAAGCTTTACGTCATTGCTGACATCATATATCCATTGTCACCTTTCTGACTTTGACTCCTCCCAACGTTCTTATCGTTTGAACACCTTACGTACGTTATGTACCTTTCGTTACGTACGTTATGTTGCATTGGTTACGTACGCTACTCTTTGTCTCTGACGTACGCTAGCCTTGTAGTTTTCCAGCTTGTTTTTGTACTTCGATTCCTTCGATGATTGCTTCGCCTCTTTGTTGTTTTGTTTTGTGTAACAACTTAATCATCAAAATATTATTAATATATGTATGGAACAAAATGATCAACAATCTTCCCCTTTTTGATGATTACAAAAGCGACATTTAAATCGATAGGATTTACTGCAAAAATATAAATATATTTATATTTGCAGACCAAAGTTTTCGACTTTGTCCATTTCATTAGTTTCTTCTCACATTTATATTTCGACTCATTTCCTTTTTTTTTTGAATTTTCATCATCTTTTCGACGTCTCCTCATTTTTCCTTTCTTTTTCGACTTTTCTCCCCATTTCAGGGTGAATCCCATTTTTCTCCTTTCTCCCCCTTTTTGTTTTCATCAAACAACAACAACAACATCTAAGCCTTAGTACCAAAATGATTTGGGGTCTGCTAACATGAATCAAACTTTGAAACCGTCAATAATCGTTACATAAATAACATAAAAGGAAAAAAGAGGGAAAAAGTAGAGAAAAAAAGCAAATAAAAAAAGAGAATAAATGTAAAAAAAAAAAGAAAATAAAATCCTGAAAAATAAATTAAAAGATAACATAAAATAAAAGAAAATAAGAATTAAAAAAAAAAGAAATCAGACTCCATCCACCATCCGTATTCTTTCCCATACATTTGCCTCTCCATCGCCATACTTTCTCGATTCCAAGAAACCGCATATCATTTTCAATTATCTTTATCCAAGTTTTCTTGGGTCTTCCTCTACCTTTCACAACATTACTTGTTCCCCAACTTTCTAGCCTCCTCTTTGGGGCATCAATAGGTCTTCTTCTCACATGACCAAACCATCGTGTCGATTCTCCATCATCTTGTCTTCTATAGACGCAACTCTTACCTTCTCTCTGATCACCTCATTTTGAGCCGATCCTTTTTGTATGACCACACATCCATCGTAGCATACGCATCTCTGCCACATTCATCTTTTGAGCGTGACAACGTATTCTGACCCAACACTCGGTGCCATATAACAGTATGAGCCTAATTGCCGTGCGGTAAAATTTACCCTTTAATCATTGAGGCATGCCGAGATCACATAAAACCCCTGTGGCACTCTTCCACTTCAACCACCACCTTTATTACGTGAGCCACATCGCCATCTAGCTCTCCATCCTTTTGGATAATAAATCCGAATCTGAAAGAAAGTGGATCCATGAACAACTTTCCCATCAAATGTGATCATCGGCCTCTCTATCCTTGTTTTCGCTAAACCTACACTCCATATATTGATCTTATACCTTTCAGCCTAAAGCCTCGAGCTTCCAAAGTATCCCTCCAAAGTTCCAATTCCTGTTGCACTCCAACCTTCGTTTCATCAATCAACACAATATCATCTGCGAACATCATACACCACGGAACGTCATTTTGAATTTCTCTTGTCAATTCGTCAGGACTAAGATCCTTGATGCACCCCAATCGTAATAGGGAATTCTTCAGTCCTCCCAACATTAGTACGTACACTTGTACTAGCTCCCTCATACATGTCCTTTATAATGTCAATATATTTCCGCGATACACCCTTCTTTGCTAAGGCCCACCAAAGTACTTCTCTTGGTACTTTATCATATGCCTTCTCTAAAAAGTAAAAAAAAATATAATGATACCAAAAATAAAATATGCATGATACCAATTGATAAATATAACAATAGGGTATAAACTCCCCCTGAAAATATTATCTCCTTTTAAAAAATATTACTCTCCCTAAGTAAAATATATAAAAAAAATTAATTTTTGGGGACCCAACCTATAGTTGGTTTTTCATTTGAGACATAGATGATATTTGAAATAATTCTTCCTTTAGGAACCTAAATCTTTTTAATTTTAATCGTCCGTCTTGTGCTTTTACAGTTTGAAATATGGTGCCCAATTTTCAAACATTTGTCTGTCGGGGTATTTTAAAATTCTGGATTCATTTTTGAAGCGGTTTGAATCCTAACCCCTCTTTATTCAAAGTAAATTTACAGGCAGAGCATTTGTTCAAATTTCTCATTTCCACGGAGAATTTCTTTGTTAAATTTTTATTTCGGTTTGAGTTTTCAAAAGATCATATTTTAAAATATTTTCGTTTTCAACGCATTTCGAATGATCGGTCTCGATAAATTTCCCTTTTTCAAGAATTTTGGAAATCTCATTTTCCAATGATTTATTTTTCGTTTGAAGGGTTTTTATTTCTTTTAAAGTATTTTGGAAATTTGTATGTAATAACTCGAATGCTTCAAATAACTCATCTTGAGATGACGTACTTACCCGGCTTTTGACGTCGCTATCGTCAAATGAACTTCGGGCCATGAGAGCGAGATTATTTTGATTGATAAAATCATCATCTTCGTCGTCATCGCTCCATGTTGCAACGAGAACCTCCTTCTTGGGTTTAGCTCGGCAATTCTTAGCAAAGTGGCCTGGTTTTCCACATAATCGACAAGAGTTGTCGAATTTCTTAGATCGCCCGAGATGTCTTTCTTTCTCTGGTTTAATAAGGTTTAGAACTTATTAATATTTTTGGCATAATATGCCGATTCTTCGTCGCTTTCTTCAACCGGGATTACTTCCTTCTTAGACATCTTAGCCTTTAAGGCTATTGATCGTTCCTTTGGTTTTGGCTTTGTATTTCGAGAGTTAAGGACAATCTCGTAATTTATTAGTGAACCAACAAGGGCACTAAAATCAAGATTATTGAGATCTTTCGATTCCATAATCCCCGTCACCGTTCCATCCCATTCAACAGGTAGTGATCTTAAGATTTTCTTGTCTTTCTCACTACTTGATAATAGTTTTCCGAACGAAGCTAGTCCATTAGTGATGACCGAAAATCGATCGAGCATGTTGGTGATGGACTCATCACCCTTCATCATGAATAACTCGTAGTCATGGAGAAGCATATTGATCTTCGTCTCCTTGACTTGAGTTGTCCCTTCGTGTGTAATTTCAAGAATTTTCCATATTTCTTTAGCACTTTCACACGATGAAACACGATTGATCTCTTCCGGATTTAAGGCACAAAATAGAAATTGAGTAGCCTTACAATTTAGGTGGTCGTTTTTCCAATCCTCATCATTATATTCTTCGAAGCTCTTGAGAGATCCATCGGTTTTGATTGGAACTTTTGGGCCAAGACAAATGATCTTCCAGATTTCTATATCATAGGCACGAATGAAGATCGACATCTTTTTCTTCCATGTCATGAAATTTGCGCCATCAAAGAATGGTGGTCGGTTAAGAGCGAGGCCTTCGACTGGAGCAAATTGAAACGCCATTGGATCGACTCCTCGGATGTTAAGCCGTGTATTGGAGGAACTGGCTCCGATACCAATTGTTGGGTCGAGATCGAAATATGCGCCGTGTTGCGGAAGCGTAAATAAAATTGCAGAAATTAAATGACGCACGGATTTATAGAGGTTCGGCTATAGATGAGCCTACGTCCTCTCTCGGTATCTTTTTCAATAGGTTCAAGATAAGAACCTCTGCACCTCTCTTCTATCGGTCGAGGGATAACTGTTACAATCACGTCTTCTATTGGTCCGTGATAAACCACTCGTACTTGTCTTTATGTCGGTCCAAGTTAAACCGTTTTCCTTTTTGTAGGACAAGGAATCAACCTCTCTAGCTCTTTATGGGTACTAGATAAACGTCACTCGATAGCGATTGCGATTCTAATAATGCCGGATCCTTGATCCTAATAACACCGAATCCAATCGTATCTTTTCTTTTACCTCTCGTGTATAATGTTGAATGTATAAACACTCAAACTAACAATATAAGCTCAATATTACAACAACAATAATATCAATATGAATATCAGATGAATGTCTCGTATGCTTGAAGTTGTTGTATGGAATAATACCAAAGATGTGGTATTTATAGCCTTCATCACCCAAACTAGCCGTTGGCTCTTCAGACTTGTTTACGTACGCTATCCGACTTCCATTACATACGCTAACATTGTTACGTACGTTATCTCCATTTGGTTACGTACGTTAACATGTACCAGTTTTAGTCCAGTAACATTCGTTTATTGTGTTACGTATGTTAGCCGACATTCCTTTACGTACGTTAAGCTTTACGTCATTGCTGATGTCATATATCCGTTGTCACCTTTCTGACTTTGACTCCTCCCAACGTTCTTATCGTTTGAACACCTTACGTACGTTATGTACCTTTCGTTACGTACGCTATGTTTCATTGGTTACGTACGCTACTCTTTGTCTCTTACATACGCTAGCCTTGTAGTTTTCCAGCTTGTTTTTGTACTTGGATTCCTTCGATGATTGCTTCGCCTCTTTGTTGTTTTGTTTTGTGTAACAACTTAATCATCAAAACATTATTAATACATGTATGGAACAAAATGTTCCAACATTTTTGTTGAGCTCCGACTCGAATACATGTAATGTGGTCTTAACTCCTATTAACAAGACTTAATCAAGAAGTCAAAGCTTGACCTAAGCTATTATAGCCAATTCTCAATACAAAATGCTCGAATCTAATCAATAAACCCGAGGTTTTGTAGATTTCCAACTCGAATACATGTAACGTGGTTTTATCTCCTATTAACAAGATTTTTAGAAACAAAAATGATGAGAATGGTCTTGTCATAAAAAAACAAATCCGGATTAGTTGCTCAAGGTTACAGACAGGAAGAAGGCATAGATTACGATGAAACTTTTGCCCCTGTAGGCAGAGTAGAAACCGTTAGGATATTCATAGCATTCGCTGCTCACAAGAACTATATAGCCTATCAAATGGACGTTAAGAGTGCATTGATGAACGTAGACCTCACCGAAGAAGTCTATGTTGAACAACCACCAGGGTTTGTCAACAGTGAAGGCGGAGACCTAGTATACAAGCTAAGGAAAGCATTGTATGGACTTAAGCAAGCGCCTAGAGCCTGATATGAAACCCTGTCACTGTATATAATCAACAATGGATTTGAGAAATGTGCAGTTTACAAGACTGTCTTTAAAATACATTATGGCGA
The DNA here is from genome assembly GCA_033398695.1 of Orobanche coerulescens. Lineage (NCBI taxonomy): Eukaryota > Viridiplantae > Streptophyta > Magnoliopsida > Lamiales > Orobanchaceae > Orobanche > Orobanche coerulescens. The sequence goes on along the minus strand of CM065802.1, from coordinate 113,232,754 downwards.
CGACCTACTTATGGTTCAAATATATGTCTATGATATTTGGTTCAACTAACCTTGCTCATTGTCAAAGGTTCTCTCATCTCATGCAAAGTAAATTTGAAATGAGTATGATGGGAGAACTTAGTTATTTTGTAGGATTGCAGGTGAAGCAACTCCCTACAG